>QVNW01000086.1:0-262673 GCA_014825475.1 Pseudomyrmex flavicornis
AATTTTTTATGTTGTTTGTCCCTTTATACTATTATTAATAAAATCCATTATATAGCTCGAAACAGACCTTATTTAATTTGTTATTTATTACTAATTTCATTGTTATCAATAAAAAAAATATGTTTGATATAGAATTTTTAAGAGAGATATTTCTTATGAACGACAGCAGTATATCGTTCTTCTTTAGTTATATACAATATTATATATAACTAAGTTTTTATAAAAGTTTTTATAAAAGTTTATATAATAGTTTTATATATAATAGTTTATATAATGATTCTTATGTAAACATAATCAACACAAAGATCAAACACGCGACTCAAAGCTGAAACTTCAAGTGTCTACTACAAATGCGTGAAACCAAAATTTTCTGCGTTTATCTATTCCAGATTGTGAATTGTGGAAGAGATTCTTGCTAGGACAATATTATCTTATTTTTTATGTTTCTTGTTACAAGTAGACATGTACATATGTTAAGCACCCCCTCATAGGTACGCATTTTGTCTATCATTTACGAAAACAACAAAATTTATCAGATAATCAGCGATCATAATAGTGAAAACAAAAATCTTACCATCTAATGTATTCTTGATTACTTTTATCACTCCTTGCCAAAGATGATCAGGATCTATTTCTACAAAACCAGGACTCGGATAAATCAGTTCTACCTAAATTGAAAAAACAATTGATAAATTACGGCTTCGTGAAATGCTAACGAAATAAATACGGTCATGAAAGCCGATACCAAGATGTTGTGCGGAAATACGCATATATACGCGCACATATTTACATATTTACACATATTTACACGGTGACAAGAATACATATATATATATGTGTTCGTATATATACGCGCGCGTATTTCCGCACAACATCTTGGTATCGGCTTTCCAATATTATCATTATTTATATTGTATATGTATATTTTTTGGATATAATTATCAGCCCGTTAATCAAGAAGAAAGATTAAAACAAAAATAAATTTTAGAAATATTAAAAGCAAATTTTACAAATATTAAACTTGTCACTTTTTAAGCAAAAAGAAAAGGTAAAGATATCAGGCAAAGATATTACAGATATTAATGTTAAGGTAACTTGAGTGAAGAATAAGATAATTAAAAGAAGAAGAATAATATGAATCCAAGCAAATGTAGGTGCGTAATATTATTGTTATAGAGAAATATAAAGAAACAATAAATAAATATAAAAAATAAAAAAATACGTAAATATTATAGAAAATATAATAGTAATAATTAGTTGAAAAAGTATTTTCTAGATGCTTATTTGTATATCTCGTACGTGCGTTACGCTAGCTATAATAAAGTATAATGATTCCAAGGGTGTCGGCAATTAATGACGTCAAAAAGATAAACATAATTGTGAATTAAAGTCTGATTCTTTTTACGTGTACAACTTTGTACGCCTGAACATATAATAAACTCGTTCCACGTGTAACCCACTTGCAATCTTTGATTACGTAAGAAACACGAATATACGTAACTTTTATGTGTGATTCAGTATTTTTCAGTTTCAAAAAAATTTGAATATAAAATACATTTCATATACACACATACACACACACACACACACACACACACATTTTTATGTTTTATATATTGTATATATTTTATCTATATATTGTATATATTTTATCTATATATTATTTTCTTGAACATAGAGTTTTATGACGATATTAATAGTGACAGTGTAACAGAAACACTATAACAGAGTAAAATAATTTGTTATATTAAAAAGTTGTCAGTATATTATAATCTTAAATATTACACTTTTACTCAAAATAGATCATAGAACATTTAAATCCTATAAAATGTTTATATTTGCAATTTGTGTCATTTGAATGAATCTATTGTTTGATGAATTGAATAATGAGTGATGATAATTACTCGCGCAACTATGTTGCTACAAACCTTCTCTGTCGATAAAGCAATCGTGATCGCGTTTTCGTCCAGAAGGTGAAAGCGAATTGTGGTAGTACCAACATCGAGCGCTGCAATGTACTTCATTATTAGAATACTTTGTCTTTTTTCTCTTTCTTTTGTTCCTTCTTCTTTTTTGTTCTTTCTGTCTCTCTCAGAGAATTTGAAAGAAATTCTTTTGCCTACGCGCGCCACGCACTCATCGCGACTGTCGCGTATTGTAGTTAAATCGGTTAACGGTGACTGAGGTATCGATTAAAATATGTCGCGCAATTTCTGTCTCGAGTTACCGGCAACAGAAAGAACAAGCAGAATACACTCCACGCGCGATAACAAAAAGACATTAACGACACGTCCAACAATCGGAGGATAGATCTCGAATTCGTGCTTGTCGGTTACACTCGCTTATCAAGACTCGACTGCTTCGAACGTACGTCATCACGCATGCTCTGGTAAGAGGTTTTATCGCAACTCCGCTTGTACGCGTTGTATCATAAAATATTATCCCCCAGCTCGTTCTCCGCTGCAAACGCAACACTGAGTGGGGTATTACAACCGATTGCAACGTAAGATATTTAGTCAGTCTGTTTTTGCTAAGTGCAGAGGAGACATATATCGCTATGAAGATGTATTGTCAAGCTTCTTCAGCAATTATTTTTAATTCTTCTTGTTACGCGATTATCCAATCAATATAGTCTGATTATTGGAAGCCATAACTGTGTACTGTATGTACTATATGTCATGACTACTTGCGATCGATGTTACTTAACTAACTATAAACTAACTATTCTATAGTTGAAGAGACGTTACACATAAAACAATAGGGTCAAATAGAATTACGCGCAAGAAAAATTTACTTTAAATTAAATAATTTACTCCGTCAATGCTATTTTATGTGTAGCAATAAATATTTAACAGATTTATTTTACAAGACAGATCTTTCACACAATATTATTGTGTTTACGCTCTTAAGATGAGATGTTACAAGTGCGTTTGCCTTGGGCACTTAAACGTCTCAGTCCGTATGTTTTTCTCTTTGACTGAAAAGAATAAAAATAGACTAACGATCACAAAAGCGTAAGCATTCAAAACCAACGTATTCTTACTGTGCGACATATTTTTTACATTTTGTTTTATATCTACTTAAAACCTTAATTTCTACTAATAATTTAATATTATAAAATATGTGTTTCTTCTATAGGCTTTTGAGATTTTACATTGTGACAGTTCTTGTCATTATCACATAGCTCATCATGTGAATAGTTTTGCTGATTTTCGTAATGTGGCTTACTAGAGTATCTATCATTAAACACAAAAGTTCCAGTTACGAGTATTGACACACCCGCCAAGATGATCCACATACTCAGTTCTATTGCGATCTAAAAGAAATGACAGTTAATTTTCAGTTACAAATAATTAAATATATGACAAGTCAATTTAATAAAAATACAATTTAATAAAAATACGTGTAAAATAGATTTAAATATGCTAAAAAGATAATTTCTCTTTCTCTTACCTCAACAATCGCTTTTAACATTTCTACTGCATATTTTCTTGCAGAAATCCATTTCCAAATTGTAAATGGCAATAATACAAGAAGCAGTAAGAGATCGAATACATACAAGACACTTACAGAAACGATTTTGTTTATCACAAATATATCTTGTACTTTTTTATACATGCTGATGCATTAAGTATAAATTATTTCAAATATGCATATTAATCACATTTTGTTACTTAATGATATAACGATATATAATACATGAAGAAGAGGTTAAGAAATAAAAAGATCTAAGAATTATTTACTCACATGATTAATAATCTCTTTATAGTTCATTTTTGACATAATTTATTTACAACGTTTAGCACGTTGTAACTTTCATATATGTGCTCTTTAGAATTATTATTCTTTATCGACAGAAAATTTGGAAATCAAACAAATGTTAAGAGAAATTTACATATAACATATCTGTTGTATTGTCTATTTAGCAGAGCTACCAATTTACGAGTTTTATTTGTTTTTTCATGACTCAACGCCAAAAGAATTTTAGATTTACATTAGAGAAGTGTGACTTTTCGAAATTTTGATTAGATATAGTTAATATAATGGAAAAGCATATTTGTAAATAAATAAATATTTATATGACGATAAAAAGAAATTATTTATTGCAAAAAGCGTGCTAGATACACATCGCAGTAGTAATATTGAACGCATAAGTCTGTATCTTTGTACAGCTTTGTCTAATAAAACAGAATTAGAATATCTATATTTTTATTCTTTGAAATTTAATTATCTAATTTCACTATACATATAAAACAATATTTTTTGGTATTGCAATCGTAGTCATGGAGTTTTAACGTAATACATAAATAAAATCCTAATTATAATATTTGTTATCAACAGACTTCAATTACGTCATTTAAAACTAGAAAAAAAAAGCATTACTTCCTAATGTTCAATAAATACCAATTTCGAACTAACAATGTTTGGAAGTTTTACCAAAAAATTCTAGTTTCTTTAAAATTGTCTTAAGCACATTTATAATAAAAAATTAATAGATTGCTGGTTTATAATCGCAAGGTTGATGCGACACATGCCGATGGTTTCTGTGCGCTACGTTTCTCGCGTGCTTTCGTCTTTGTCTCGCAGCCACTTGTTGTCTATAGACGAATAGCGGCCTGAAGACTTTCGCGTCTTGCGCTTCCATATCTTCTGTCTCGCTGGCAATCTTTTCTTCGATCTTATTCTCGGTTCCTGCTTGAACGAATCTTCTTATTCTGACGTTTTCGTCATTTCGCGATGTTGTCGCAGGTTGATAACGATCCGCGTTTGACGATAACACTCTTTCGATAAAGCCAGTACTTTCTATGATATTTTTCGGCATTCCATAGGCTTCCACCTGTGCAATAAAATACAATATAGTTATCTATTGAAGTAGTAAATAGCTGTAAGGACAAAATAATAAAACAGTAATTTCTTTACTTTATATTTAAAAAAAAATTTTTATGTTGATTAATCGAATTACAGATCTTATTTACCAATCGGCCACTTTTCGAAACGTTATCGATGTGATTTTCCCCGATTATCTCGATAACGCCGTTATCCCGCAAACGTTTCTTCGGCAAACCGTAGGCGTGAATGCCTGGTTTATCCTCCTCGCTGGAATCTATACGAATTCTGTGCACTTTACCATCGAATCCAGTCTGATTGAAAATTTGCATCCGCTTGATGTTCTTCCCATTATCTAGAGATTTGCCTGACGGCGCGCAATCAGGTTCATCGATCGATCGAACTGTCGAGCTCGATGTGTCGTTCACGCGTTCTCGGACACGCGCCGTGCTCCAACTTAACGAAAGAGTCAGTAACAATAACTAAAAAATAGTTAATTATCAGTTAAATAATTGCGAGTATGTACATATATAATAAATATTAAATTCGAAAATATTTTAAGTAGAAGTTATAATTTTGTTTGAACAAAACCGGATTTTAAAGTTTGGTGAAAAAGAATCAAATAAAATATGTTTATATATATATATATATAAATATATTGAAAATTAGTTAAGCATACATATAATTAGTTAAATATATATATTAAATATAAAAGTATTATTTTTATATTTAATCACAAAGTCGGAGTTAATTTCTGCTGTGTGTTGTAAGATAAACGTTATCTTCCGCGAACTGCTGCGATAGTTTTAATCAGTCTTGGTAAAAATGCGGAAGATTACGCATTTGCTACACGCTCCAATAACATTTGCCATTAATTAGAATATAAAATGTCGATTTTACAATCTTTTCGGATAAACTGCTCAACGTAATTCTCTCGTTTCGCGTCTGTAATAACAAACACCAATAAATCGGCATTGCAATGATGTTTACGACTTCCACTTTAATAATAATTAATAATATTATACGTTTTACAGCTTTATATTTTTTTTAAGTTGTTCACTGGAGCGAATAAATTACCGCGTAAACATCAAGTTTACATGAACACAGACAGATGGACAGATATTAAAATTTAAATCTCACAAAAAAAGAATAATAAAGTAAGAACTATATATAATAATATATTTCAATGTGTGTGTGTAAATTTTTTAATACATTTCAATGTGTAAATATAACTTTTAATTGCCACATGTTCAATCTCAACAACACATTTAATCAAAGAAATTCAAAACTTTTATTTGATTAGATTTTTACTAAAAACAAAGTATTTGCACAGATTAATGTCATTTGATATATTCTTACTATAAATTCCAATTTCATCGTGCACTATGCTATTTTCTCTTCCTTTCACAAAAATCGAGCTTCACTTCCAAACTCTTGGACTCTTAAGCGACGTTTGAAGGGAAAGATCGGTTGCGCATCGGTTATATACCGTAAAGCCAATCTCGAAGAACAGCCGATTATACTCTTCACATGCAGGAGTTTGCGATATATGCAGATTCGTTGTAGAGCAAGCGCGGTCTCGTTTTCTCGGTAAAGATCCCGCCACCGCGGAACTGCACTGAGTCACTTTTGTAAACGAACTGAGTATGACTGAACGGAGACTCGTAAAGTTGCCACTGAGTTTCTTTTGGAATTCGTGATAAATATAGGTGAAAGACCTTGGTGAAGAACGAACATGTACGATGAGACAGGTTATTTCAGTTTTTTCTCTTTTTATGAATTAATGATATAAAATGGTGGATATACAGTCGGATTTAATATGCGCGCGCTCACATAAATAAGACATAAATAATTTTTATGTCTCAGAGGAACGATCATAAAAACATTATCTATAATCTTTATTTGATTTGATAGTATTTAGAGTTGTTGTGTTTTTTTTTGTTTTTTTTTTGTATTATAAATATCGACATTGCTTCGAACTTAACGTGACCTAAGAGTCATCTGCATTTCCGCCTTTGTTAGTTGACAGTGAATTCTTCAGGTGTTAAACGTCTATTCACGAGCCGCTAAACGACGTTAGCACATCGTATATACAATTCAGCGAGCAAAGCGGGCGGCCTTTATGCACTCAATGATTTGTTATGATTTGTTAGTATTTCTCATAAAAAAATAATTTATTTATATTTTATCATAAATAAATACTAATTTTATCATATTTCTTTTACTAATTTTAAATGCACAGAGAGATTTACTAATTTTAAATACATACAATATTTCGCGTAATGTTATACATGCGTCATTTATTGTAAAAGTTATTTAAAAAGTTAACAAACACATTCTATATCAGTTTAGTTTTAATTTCTTACGTGTATTTTTATTTACTATAAACGTTATCAAATCAAATTTTTTTTCCATTTTATTCTGTCTGCACGTAATGTTCGCGAAGTTTCATGGTTTATATTCGAAATGTAATTGATGTCGGACTGTTCGTATGAGAAGCTCACTCACACGCAAATCCGAAGAAATTTAGAGCGTCATGGAAAGTTTGACAGTCGCTATATCGTATGTATGAATGAATAGATGGAAGCTGAGTGACTAAATAGTTTCTTCCCGAGGACATTTAACGATGACACGTTTACTACGAGCTACAGTAATTTCTGCGATCGTATTTCCCAGTAAGAATGTCCGGTTAATGATCGTTCGTCGAACGATCTTAATGAGAGTGAGCTAGTTTACACTGATGTTTGTTTTATTGTCGTCTAACATGAGGAACTTATATTGACACATGATCGTGAATACATGATCGTTATGTATACTTGACACAAACATACACGTGACAGGTTTTATGTTAAACAGAACAGAACAAAAGAGATACTTGTGAGTTTTGTACATGATTGTTTTTTATAAAAATTAGCTACAATATATATTGGCTTATAAAAATGTGATTTTTTGTTGTGATAGAGTCTAAAAAATCTATTTTCCCTACACTTTCACTTCACTTTCTCAACAGCGAAATTAAAACATTTATAATATGCATATGTTTTACACTTTCGAAGTGTCACATATTTTGGGTTTGTTTACTTTTTCATAAAAAAAGATATATACCCCTCATTCGCGAATATACATATATATTTCTAGGACAACACATCTCTCCCATGTGAACGAAAAAAAAACTCCTTTCACATTTCACCTTGGACGTATACTTACGGATGCACAGAAATTTTTCCATGTGTGTCAGAGATATTTCGAAATATAGTCCAGTAACTTTAAATTAATTCCAAAAGTTTTCACTTCTAGCGGTACATTCACGACTGTTTAACATATTTAGATTACTTTCTAGTAAAAAATACATATACATGTATATATATTGTGTGGGAGCAACATAGCTGAAACTAGAAAATAACATTCCCCGATGAGGCTGTCAACTTTAACTTCGACCGTGACGCGAAACTACCTTGTGAATCACTTAAAGATGATCATAAGAGATAATGAATGTCTAATCGTATTTTATGCATCATTCATTGTAAAAAGTATTTAAAGAAAACGCATTCAAATATGCAGTTACTAGTTTTTAATATAATATTTTTGTATTTTAATTAACATACAATATAACAATTATTTTATTAAAATTATACTCTCTTGTATATAACATATTAATGTAATCTACTCATTTTTTGCTTATGATATATATAAATTATTTTATATATTTATATAATATATTTGGTTGTAATCTTCTAAAACATTTATGTATATGTATATATTTTATTTTCATTTTTGTATAAGTTTAGTAATAATCGCTTGAATATTGTCCGTAATTGTATCTTCGTCTCGGATAAGAATTGTATCTGCGATATGCCGATCTTCTGTAAGACCTTTGCTGTGCCTCCTGTCGATATTTAAAGAGTGGTCTAAAGACTATATCTGCAGCAACATCCATGTCGTCCGGATGTGTGGGATATTTACTGTCTGCGTCTGATGTCCACAATAATGGTCTTACGATGTCAAAACGAGATGACGAAATTTCAGATCGAATGTTGTTCATATCCTGGTTTTTTACTGTAATCGGATCATACGGTGAAGATGATGCTTGTATCTAAAGAAACAAATATATTTCAATGTGTTTTCACACTTTTTGATTTATATATACGTATATATTTTTTTTATAAAATATCTATAAAAATAATATTTTTAACTAAATCAATTTTTATTTTTTATTTTACCATTTGCCACCAATCAATTCCTCGAAAGAGATTTTTACACTTCCTAAAAGAAAAGTAAAACATATCTTGTGAAAAAAACGTCTTTAGAATCGCGAAAAGACGTCTTACCTCTGAAGGAGCAGAAAACAGTCGTCGATTATATGGCTGTACGTTCCACGAAGTTTTATCAGCGTAATTTTCAACATCCCGTTGAATATCATCCCGTTCGTTTTCCAGATAGTTTAATTGGCTTTTCAAAAAGTCATCTCGTATTGGTAAAGCTGCTGTGATTGGCACATCACTTTTATCGTCAGAAATTTTGGAGGGATCAAGGAACGCGATGATCGGTACTGATATTGCGGGTGGCTCGTAATCCGCCATTTCCAAGCTCGGATTTGGTATAAAATATGGGATTTCTTGCGGTATAGCATAGGTTTCGATAGGAATTGTCGGTTTCCGCATAGGTTTTGAAGTCTTGGTTAACGCTTCGTAAAAATTAATAGGTTGCGATACGTAGAATGGATTGTTTGCGCCATCCTGGAAGATCATACGTTCAACGATATTACGATCAACCATAAAGTTTTGTAATTTCGTAAATAAAATGCAACATTAAATATAATGAGCTATGAAATCGCACCGACATGACGTGCTGATCGCAATGCTAAATAAACATAAATTATTTTTTAATTAAATTTTGCATTGTTTTAAATTTTTGGAGAAATTAAAATAAAATTATTTAAAGAAAAAAGACCGTGTTACGAAATTTAATTAATCTGCGTCTGATCATTAAACTTTTCGTGTTTTACCGTGTTTCCCTTTTCACCGTTCTCAGTGAAAGACTGAATATTTGTAAGTGTCAAGCCGTCTACATCGGTTTCTGCAGTTACAGTCTCTGTTATATTTTTCCGTACGTCTTCTAAATGCATCATGGGAACAACGAGAACTTGCTCGCGTTGTGACACCACCTTAAAAAACACATGATATATTGTTATTTTTCTTCCAGCAATGATATAATACGCTTGAATATTCTCTAAGAAGATGTGCAAACCTTAGTCGATTCTGTGGCAGGCATAATAAAGACTTTTTTTTTTACTACTAAACCCTGCAAAGATCCATTGCCGACCGCACTTTGCACAGCATCTTGCACCACCGGATCCTGTACAATAGCTGCCAACGTGTCATTCGTGGTTTGAGGTTCCGTTGGCAACAAATGTTCCACGTCTTCGTAATCTATAGGCTTCGCGTTCGATATCGTTCCAAACAGGAAGAAAATCACCAAAACCATAATACTTCCTAAACGAAGCTGAAGAATTCAACAATCAATAAATCTTATTAAAGAAATATCCAAAAGAACGTTTTCAAAATTTTATTTTTATGTGAATTTTACTCAATGATAATTTTATATAAATAATATATTAACTTAATAATAATTTAATAAACTATTTTACATACTGCGCACACACATATATATTTCTCGCGAATTTATGAGTCACTTTTCCAAAACAAAAGACTCGTCTGTTCACACTAATTGTTTAAACGGATGCGTAACGTCTATTCTATAGCTGTTTATACACATTATGTTAATTGCTACGTGAAAATTGATTTTTTAGACGATTGTAAAAACGTACCGTCGATTTGCTTTTCATCGCGACGTTCGAAACTGCGCAATGTTCTCCTTATTGCTTCAACGAGACTGCTTCGTAAAGGATTTCCCAGCTCTGTCAGAGTATAACGGATCGTACAGACTTTATACGACGTGCTGAAAGAATTATCGTCAACCTGCTAATATGCGTGAGTATCGACCGTGTGATAAACTGACTACTTCGTCGAACATTTTATACTAACGATCTTTAATTGTCGATCATATAATGAATATTTTTGGCAACAAATGAATAACGTTCCACAATTTATAATCTTAAATATGATGTCTTTCGATTTTGTTTAATATATTTGTGTATGCACGCAATAATTTTGTTTTATAAACATCATATAAAGAATTGAGTAAAAACCAGTTGCAAAAAAATTTGTTTTAGATTTTATATGTTCTCTTTATAAATGTGATATTTAAGAATCTTTAAAATTATCAAAATGCAAAAACTATAAGAATATATGTTGAAACACATCTCAAAGTGTCGCATCTAACTGTTTATGTAAAGAAGTATATTTTAACTTGACGTTAGCACGCGCTCAACAATATCACCCAGACTCGGTATGTTTAGCGAACAGCTTAGCGACGACTGCAGGATAACAAGCTATAAAAGCCTGGTTTCAACTTCCTGAGTCGTTAGTTAGGAAGAGAACTGGATCCTTTTTACTTCACTTGCAAAAAGTTTATGAAGAGAAATGAAATTCTTCAGCATCTTCTTCAGCCTCTGCTCTCTCGTGATCTTCGCGAGATCGACAACAACGGATTCTTTGGCAACAATCGAAGCTTCGGGAAATAACAACGTCTACACGAAAGAAATCGAGAATCATCATGCAGATCTTTCGAAACCGAGCAACGTAACTTCGAATATATCCAGAACTTTAGTCGATTCCTCGAGTAGCAGTATCGAGGTTTCACAATGTTCGAAAATAATCGAAGATGAAGATCAAGAAAGCGATACGTTTTATTCAAATAACGAAGAACCAGCTATCGGTTTGTTGTCGCAAGATGTCCTGTTAGATCCCGGTTTAATAACAGCTCGTCTGTCTCGCCAAGCTGAAAATAGCGATCCGGCGGATTATTCCGGTTCCGTGTTGGTCGAGAACAATTCCAGCGATGTATCTAACGGCGATACCGAGAGCGGAATTATCGATTTGTCGCAACAAAATTCGGATGTGGAAGAAAGTGACCTCGGCGCAGCCGAAGATAGATATCGACTTCCGTATCCTTACAGAGATCAGTTTATGCATGGAAGATATAGAACACATTACGATAGGAAGGAACCCAATCGTAGCTATTTGAAATATCCGGTATTTCCAGGACGATAAATCTGAAGAGATTTTACATCTTTTCTTATTTTTTTCGTTCAAAGAAAAATAAAATATATATAGTCAAGGTGAAAAATTAGCGTAATAGAATATGAAAATATTATTTCAGCAGAAATATATTGTTTTGATAAATGTTTAAATAAAAACAATTTTAAAAACGGTTAAACTACAGTTAGAATATTTTTTTAAAAAGCAAAACTTACTCTCTCTTTATACACACACACACACACACACACACATACAAAATAACATTATCTCGTGCAAATAAAAAAAAAGAGAGAAAGAGAGAATATATGTTATACTTCTTATTGAACTATAATTAATTCCCAATCGAACAGAACAGTTGTCTGCATCGCGTTAATTATAACATTAATGGGAAATAAAAAAAAAATATAAACTATTTATAAACAGTATTTTTTATTTATATATAAAATTTTGTGTACATAATTGTCTCATTACACAAGTGTCATAGCACATTTGCAATATTATTAATTCAGTTGTTTATAATAATCTGCAACTTTGGTAGACAGCTTTCAATCATTAACATCTACTTTAATAATGTGTTTTTTTTCCTCTAACTCACAATCTGTGATTACAAGCTTAAATAAACCTAATTTCAATCTAATCTAAACATACAAAGCTTGTGAGAGATCATATGTGACCATAAGATAACTTAAATGCTTTCCTGGTTTTTTGGTCGCGCGCTCTTGTTATCTCGGTATCGCTGAGAAAAGACTTCACGCTGAGTCAGCGTGGTTTTTTCTACGTCCGTTAATTTGTGCTGTTAATACTCATCAAAACAACGAGGTTTATAATCTTTTACCGTAATTAAACTAACAAGTTCAATGCTCCTGCTTCCTACCGTTCTAAAATTCGTGAAACTATTTTTTTCACTGACGTACCCGTGTGTTTTCGCACGCATATATCTTCTTTTTTTTTCTTTTGCATTGGCAAGAGAACAGTTTTATTTGCATCCTAAATTTTCATGTTGGCGTGAGTTCTCTTCCTCTTCTGCATTCACGGTTATATGCTCGTAAATAATTCTACAAGCGGCAAGTATATTATCTTCATCATTCGAGGTAATATTTATTTTTTTATAATATTGTTTGTCGCTCGTCCTTTTTATATCTCCTGATCTTTCACATCATCAGCAAATTTCATGAAATATAATAATTTCTTATTTCACAAATCTTTCGCCAATCCTTCCTCAGGATTTTGAAAATCTGTTAGAGTTGTTATGAGACTTTTGTATCGAAATCTCAAAAAATCTCCAATGTATTACCTTCCCGATAATACCGAAGTGAGATCGCGTCATCGTCGAATTGTCCAAATTACAATTCTCTCCCTTTCTGTAATTTATATTCGCCTTCCTCGTCGGATCGCGTCTTTGACACGCTGTCGATACGCGACTTGCTGACGATAAACGAAAAGAGGACGAAGAACGTTGGTACCAGCCGCGGTCTCGAGGTCGTCACCGTCATTATCCGTCATCGTTCTCTCGATGCTGCGTTTTTCAATGTCGACGGAGTTCACTGAGTTTTCCACAATGTTGGAATCATCATTCAACATGTATACCGGTTCTTCGTCTAGCGTGCCTTGAGATTCATCGAGATCTCGGATGAAAACCGGCACAAACAGCGGCGAATACATAGTCGCCACTCTGAGAGGTGATGCATAAGAGCAGGCGATAAACGATAGCGCGAAGACAATAAACTTGGCAACCATCTAAGAAGAAATAGAATTGTGTTTTTATAACATCAATCGACGTGAAAAAATATACGAATGTTTTGTAATTATTAGTATAAGAATATTTCTTCAGAAACTTTTTCATAAAACAGCAGATGACAATATTCTCTTATTGATAGAATTCAATTAAACTTGAAAAAAATGTGTAACTTACCATTTTTTTAATATTTGAAATATTGACGATCCTTGGCAAAACGATCGTTTCCGCACGTTCAAAGCACGATGATTGTTTTACTCGTCTTCGGAATAGATACGGCAGCTCGCAAGCTTTCGCGGGAGTTATGATGACCGGAATTCGTGCATTCAGTATTTATATGAAACAATGACGTCAAACCAGAGCACGCTAATTATACAATGACGTTTTACGTGGGGTGATAAATGACCTGGTAAACGGACATGATATACAGCGATCTATCTTGAGTGTAGTACCGCTGTATACCGCTTTTTGTTTTGTGTGCAGGTGTTAATTTGGCTACAAGGGAACGATCATGTGGCCCCCATCGATATTTATGTGACTGTTTACGTGTAAAATCTTGATAATTTCGATTTATACATGCACGTGAGTTTGAAATATTTCCAAACTGACGTGCAAATATTAATCGAACGACAACTGATGCTGAAAAAATTCCATTTTTGATTGTGTCATCTCTTTAAGTACTTTTTAACTAAAAAAATTTTTAACTAAAAATAAAAAATGACAGGAAACAATAAAAACTAATAAAAAATAGAAATTATAATAATAAATAGGAATTTATATAATTCTATTTATTTTTAACACTTTGTACAAGATATAAATATTCTTGTAAAATATTTTTATTGCGAAATATTTCATTATCTAATGTGCGAGTGTCGTTAGATCTTCACGTGAAAAATGACGTAAGAAAGAGTCGCTTTTAGAACGACGCAGTGTTATATATTTGTTACATCATTAGACATGTGAAAATTTGATCTTACTCTCAATGTTGCACAATAATTCAATATTTGAAAAGTTATTTTAAACTGCCGGATACAGTAAAAACGCAATTTGTTCTTAATTCTTTAAATATAACAAAAAATTATTCGCGTTATAATTTTATTCAGTCTCAGCGAACAATTTTCTATAATCGTGTATATTTTTAATAATAGTTTTGTATAAACTCATACAAAAATCATACTTTTTTATATGTCCAATCTCGATATCTGACGGTGACATTAAAAAAACAAATTTTTAACTGGATTCTGCTTTCAGAGATGTCATATTTTTTGTTTCGCAACAAATTTGACGATATATTCTTCATGGCCCACAAGATCAACGAAAACAAAAGACTATAGGGGAAAGGAAAAAATCATAAGAACTTTTCTCGTCCGTGAGTTTCTCGGACTCGAAAGCAAATACACGTGTATTACGTTATATTATTTCTGTATAGTAAACAATCTGATTTATTTCTCTGTCAAGTACTGAAACAGATCTTTGCCGTCGGTGCAATGTGGTTCCCTTTAGAACGTTACAAGGCACAAAACAGAGGATTAGTGTGGAAGGCGATGATTTAGATTGTGGGCTCGGTCTCCTCGTGCACAGATTCGTCACTTTCGTTGGTATCGCTTTTCGATCTGAAAGAAATCATCAGGTAAGGGATCTCTCCGACCCTCGAATGTGTGGAAGGCTAAGTACGAAATGGCAAACAATAAAAATAGAATTTAGTTGCTAAATCGTATCGTTCGTGGACGTGAACAAGTGATTCTCGACTCAAAAATTGAATTACAACTACAAATTAAGTTGTGTTTATTTCGAAAATGATGTAATTTCACTTGCGGATTTTTTTTCGAAATAAACGACCTAAGATGAAGAAATAGATAAAATTGCAAGGTAAAGAAAAATATCAACAATGGATGTACTACTATCATTAGTCATCACTACATTTTGATATTTCTGAAAATAAAAATCAAATAAAAGATATTTAATTTTTGATACTAGTACAGTCATTGTAATATAATTGAAAATAACATGCGTACCAGGAATCTCATCAAAATTTTTGACACTGTTCACACAAGGGAAATTTGAAGAGTCTCTTCGTATTAAATAAATAACGTTTCAATATACTTTCGATACAATAAATTTTTCTAATAGGATTATTTGATATTATGGGGGATCTAAAAATCGGAAAATATTATAAACAAAATCGCTTTTTCTAATTAATAATATAGCGCGCATACGCTCTTTCTCTCTCTTTCTCTAACTCGAATCAAATAATCTACCTCTTTCTACGTAGGAAATATAAATGAGAATATGTCAGGTGAATTACTTCGAAGTGACTTTTCATGATTGTTTGGGAGATCGACTACAGTTGCGTTGGTGATTCGTAAAAAAACATCTGTATTACCTGCATCCATAGTACATGAATCCGAAACTGTCTCCGCAGAAATATATTTTGCGAAAATAAATTCATAGAATGTAATAATCACGTTTCCGGCTCGCGCAACCGAAATCAGAGTATAAAATCTACAATGTGAAAGAGATCCTCCGCTGTCGCAATGCTATTCTATTTCTGACCGTATAAAATATCAAGTACAATCTCTAATTGAGAATTCACGCGATAGAGGATCATTTTCGACGGATCGGTCCGATGTTTGTAATTCGCAAGAGGTATCTGATCTTGTTGTTTCATCATTCCTCCGTATAAATAAACTGTCATTGCATGTAGTAAGTTTCTCGTTATGCGCTGTGTTTCTTTCAATTCTTTTCTGTCACACACACTTCTCCTTCTTTCACTATATATCTGGTTTTTCTATACAATAAAATACATTCGATTCTATAATTCTACAACGATACATCGTAAATGTAACTACAAGTGATTAATCGACGATCGTTTCTTAAAGAACTTCGAAATATTTTTGACTTTTGTATGCAAGTATATGAAAACAATAATATATGTACAAGTTAATAAAATTTAATAGATGTTTTGAAATAAATTTATCAAAATAATTTCTGAAAAAATATGCGGAAAACAGTAACTCATATTTTTTCTATAAGATATTATGTATAATAATTAAACTAATACAGCTTATAATTTATCAATTAATTTCAGCTGAGTCGATTAATCAAATAAGTGTGCAATTTTCTCTATTCTCTCACGTAATTTTATCTTAATTTTTCGAAGAACAACTTTACATACACGATCAATCTAGTTTTGTTGTCTTGAGGTAAGTGTCTTTTCGACAATTGTGTTTTGTAATCATCAGTAACTGTAAAAAGGCCCCGTCGTAAGATGCACTGTGTAGACTAAAAATTAGGGCTCCAAGATTTGTTCGAATCTGACATATTCTGAGTATCCGAATAATAGAATGTCGAATCCGTAACAGATCTACACGTAAAATTGCAGTCTGAGTCATAAGTCTACGAGAAACGTGATAGTTTTACGATTTTATTAGAATTTTAGTTAGATCCGCATTATCGGATCCGGACCTGGAGATCGACTATGTATTTTCTTTTTGAAACACGAAGTGAAAATAACAAGAAACTTAGTGAATTTGCTAACTTTTAAAGTAATTTTACTTGTGTCTTAACGATACACAAATTATCCCACAAATTATAATACTTATTTTAAATGACGTGAATGTGGATTTTCGGATAGAAATCGATCTCGGATGCTCGGATACACGAATATTTGGAGCCTTACTAAAAAATCAGTTACAAAGTGCATGTTCTAGCTGGCGCGCTTCAAGAATATAAGATCGCTGATTTTCCCCGCTTAACCATTCTTACATTCTGCCTAATGCATATATTCAATTCTTACTATTAGTAAATCCGGTTGCCAAGCGTATCGGAATCGGATCTAACCATTTGATATATTGCCATGATCTACGTATATTGCTTTGAATTAGAGATAGCAGTTTCTATACAAACGTCAGTCCAACAATTACCACGTATTATAGATTAAAATTGCGCGCTTGTAGATTAATCACAAAATGATCCGAATGTTTATCTGAAATAAACTCGAGATTGCTCTTATTACATCGTTACCCTGATGCATGATCGCTCGGCAACTCGGAGATTACGATAAATTGATTAATTCGAAACGGACTTTCGCGATATGCTTCGAGAAAACATTATGGTTTACAGTAAGGTAACATGACATGAAGATCTACTAACCGTAAGATATGCACTGCACTACGCTAGAAAATTGGTTTACTAAGTTCACATTTGCGCTTCAAAATAAGTTCTTAATTTAAAAACAACTATATACTATTTATATCATATCCAACACTATTAAAAAAGTTTAATATTGTAAGATTAAATTAAGATATACACACAAATGTGATTTTTTAACTATTTAAAATACATAATAAGAGCACCTTAGAAAGTACCATTTCGAAGTAAATCAATTGATTTACTAGATATAAATTATCTACTTATATATATTGTCAGATAATAAGAACGGCTCGCTCTTCCACGGTGACTATGTTCTTCCAAAAAGGGGAGAGGTTGCTATAAGTATAACGCTATTCACAGATCGCTGTAGTTTCACCTCCTTCCCCTTGTTTGTACGAATAGGCACTTAGCTATTTCTCTGTGTTTTTGTTTGTTATAACATTATGTCTATTGTACACACGTAATATAAAATGATGTGTCGCCGGATCTGCTCTTCCGTGCTTTGCCCGATGATGGCTGTAGAATTCGCTTTTTAGAAACTTACGATCGTGAAAGTTCAATTATTTCTAATTGGCAGGAAAACAATTGTTTCTTGAAGCGGCATAAAAAACTTATAATAACAATTTTTCAAATGCTGGTAAAAAGCAAGTTTTATACAGAGGATGATAATCCGCGCTTTTTTTTAATCGAATTATACGGCCACCATCGGCAATTGGTTCTATTTACGTTCCTCTTTCACATTCATTCTCACGCATTCGCATCGTATTATTCACGCACACGTATGCACGCACGTCGGAGCGCACAAATTTTTTTTTTTTTTTTTTGGAACTTTTAATTAGCACCGTGTCTTCGTGACCTGTAAAGAGTTTCGTGAGCGTATCTCATTTCTGGAAGCTTCGCGCGATCGCCAACAACAGGGGAGATGAGCGACTATAATTCTTTATCTCGAAATTTTTTTCCTCGTCTGTAAAAAACGACGGTAGACAGCGAATTTCGGAACCGTGCGAACGTGCCATCCTCGAAATTGATATTATTTCGATTCAATTTGAAGACATATAGAACAGTTTGATGACGTGTACGTTGCCGTGTACGCTACGTTTCGTGTCGTTCTCGATACACGATAACGATCACGACATTCAGTCGCATTCGCTTCTCTTCGATCGAATCATCGCACATATTGTATGTAGTGTGTATATATATATTTATTTATTTATTATATAATATATATATACACTCATATAAATAATAATCTTAATAAAAAAATTAGAGATAACAATAATATATATATAATATATATACATATATATATATATATATATATTAGTGTTTAAATGTTAAAAACGTGTTGTAAGACAATAGAATACTGCATATCCCCTTACAAATTCGATATCGTGTTCCACGTAGAGTACTCTCGCTCGCTCGCGTTCTCTTTTGTTCGTTATTTTTTAGTTCGTGCGGCAAGTACCGGTTCTACGTACATGATCACGCGAAGACGAGCACGTCAATATAACGCAAGTTCGGCATGTCCGAAATCTTGTTTGGGAGAGATCGTGCTTCAACGACAATAATGTACAAAAGTAAAAATTATGTTTCGATGATGCGCATCTGTTTGGGACGTCGCGACATACCGGTTGCACATTTTTTTTCACACCTTATCTTTGGATTGGAACACGATCTGAGAAGTCTTTCTCTCAAAATGACTTATATAAAAGCTCGACTTATGATTACGCGGGCTTAACTCTCGTTATTTGTTTTTTTTTTCGCTCATCATTTTACTTCCTTCTTCTTCTCCTCTTAGAAGTTATTAGATATACTCAGTCTTAATCCAACGTCTAAACGTACAGTTTGCGCCGCACGTTATTGGACGATAAGCTGGAATTCATAGTTTTCTAAGATTTTATTTTAACTTCTTTTTTTCTCTTTTCCCTTTCTTTTTTCTTTCTTTCTTTCTTTCTTTCTTCTTACGATTATAATGTAACTGTAATTACTGAACTTTCGAAGTGTTTTGTGTGAATAGTAAAATAGTATCAAAGAGCATAAAAGAAGCTAACATCCACTAGGAATGGTCTGTTGAGAAGTGAATCAGTACAACGATCTATTACATTAATTAGCAGTATAGATACTATAAAGCAAGCTTTCGTACGTGTTTATCGTTAGCTGCATCAAACAATACAATGTTACAAATAATTTTTGCAAAATACAAATGTAATTTATTGTAATAAAAGCGAAAAATATAAAAGTTCGCAAATAAAAAAAAAACAAAAAAACAAAAACAAACAGTATCTCAATCATAGCCAAATAATAAAACCACGAAGTGCAATTACCATAATAAGTGAAAAACATCTTCGAAACACAGTATGTAATATGTCACATGTTTATAATATGCATTATATATAAATCTAGATTCTTTAATGAATATTTTTGATATATAGATCAGAGTAAAATCTATCGGCAAGAGTAATTAAAAAACATTTAACTACGGAACTAGAATAAAATTTGTTAACAATTTATCTCTAGGCCTATCACGAGTATATCTATTTAACACTACTAAGAAAATCATAAAGTTCATTTCCCAAACCTCCATTGAACGCATATTTTGGAAGTAATGGATTCACATCATCGCGATTCACTTCCACCGCTTCAAGAACGCGAACTCAAAGACTCAGTTTGTAAATAAACTCAGTTTGTAAATAAACTCTAGTCTGTCGAATTTAATGTGAGTTAGATACCCTGACCTATTACTAACAGTACATCAAATTGAATTAGAAATATTTATCGAAAACAGCAGAAAGATATATGTGTGTGTGTTGTTATATATATATATGTATAATCTGTTCTTATTTACTGATTAACTGAACAATAAGAAAAAGATTATATATTATGTAGAAATGTGCATTTATCATCTATTTGAGAAAACTGACACGAAATCCAAGTCTTTTGTATCTTTATACGAGAATATAGCACTGAAATTGACTCTTCATTATGTTTTTAGCTTTACACATTCATTCTCATTCTATGTGTTTGTGTTACATCGGTATACGAGCTCATAAATTTCCGCTATAATGTGCAAATAAGATTGAATTAGAAATTACTTGTCTACTTGTTTAATGATATTTGTATTGTGGGACTAATAATGCTACATATAATATACATATATTGTACAAAATCGTATGGAAATCTAACGGTTTTCCTATGTTTCTTATTCCTTCATTATAACGTTTTCACAAGCACGTATATCGAGTTACTTGTTTCCTTTAATATTTAGTATTAAACATTTCAAAGAGAGTAATAAAGAAATTGTATAAGAACGCACACGTTTTTAGTATATTCTAAGCACTCTTACCGAGTAAATCACAATATAAAAATACAAATCGAAAATTTATTTTTTTCGCTTTTTTGGATATCCGATTCTTCTATTGTTACTGTTTGAACGTATAGCAACGTATTCAATCTTGGTAATCTCTTAGCAATATTTTTTTCCCGTTGTTTTCTATCTCTCGTCTCTTTCTTTCTCGTGTTTCTTTCTTTTAGTAATAATGGAAATGTTATATTTTCGATATCGCTAATGTTGCGTCTGTATGATACGTGTTCCGGTACTGATTATATTGTACAAAAAACGCAAGTTTTTTAGTTACTCCGTTATAAAGAATGTGAAAATTATAACTAAAATCAAGTGGTTAAAACCTAGCATGGTTATCTGTAAACGTTATTAAAATTTTTGTTAAGAGCAACTTTCTTTGATGCAAGTCTAAATGTGACAATTCGAGAACTCGCGTGTATGTACGTACGATATCTTGCGATACAGTGGATCTAACTACGCATGTACAGATAATAGCACAGCGCTATGAGACCCCCACCAATTCCGATCCCTAAGCTTATTGTAAGAGGTTTAAATAATGACCTCTTGAGCTTTTGCCACTCTTCCGTCTCCTTTTGCCGGCGTTTCATCTCACGTACTTGCTCAGCTAATCGGTTGTTTCTCTCTCGACAACGTTGACGTAGTTCCGATTTTCTGTTTCAACAAGGAGCAAAATTTATAGATATTATAATAATCAATATTTTCAAAAATTTACTTATTAAGAGAGACGGTGCTTACTTATCCTCAGAATTGGAATTGTTTGTCTGAAGAGATGTCTCGGCATCATCGTTAGAAGACGTCGTGACGTTGGCATTCTGTTCACATGTATTATTTGTAATAGACGTGGATTTCAAATCTGTAGATACATCCGTGTGATTTAGTGGTTCGCTCGGTAGTGGCTTATCAGGCGGTGCACCTACGTCATCTGTAATTAAAAATCATTTTTTCTTTTTTGTCTATTAATAAGAAACATTTTTTTATATCAAGAACAATACAAATACCATTTTCACTCGATGATGAGTCTGAGCTTAAATCTGACATCATACTACGCGTTAACGATGCTCCTCTCGGGGGTGGTAAAGGAGGAGGTTCGTCATCTATCAAATCTTTTCTGTTATTCATTTCATCATACTCATCATCATTATCATCATTATCTATTGGTTTCTTACTGTTGACAATCTATAAAATAAATTTATTAGCATAACTAAATTAATAAAATTTATTAGCATAACAATATTAATAATACTGTGACTTTTAAGTACCGTGTTGTTAATTGCTAACTGTTTTGCTCCTTCAATGATGGCAGCATAAGAGAAACGTAGTTGTTCTGGGGTCTGTATCAAACCCATACGAAACTGTCTCATCTCTAGCAATATCTCCCGCACATTTACAGAATTTAAATGTGCCTGTTTCTCAATCTGTGTATGCAATCAAATAATAATGATTTTCGAAACAGTTCTTTCTAAAATAAAGAGCATTTATTTACTGATATCCTACATACCAGTAGTAAACATGAATCAACTAAACAAAATGTTCCTGATCTTCCTATTCCTGCAGAACAGTGAACGATAGGTGGGCCAACACTTTGATCCAATGCTCCTGTGCATCTGACGTCTCTCAAAAAACGTAAAAAAGATGTTGGACATTGTGGTACTCCAAAGTCAGGCCAAGTCGTGTAATGAAAATGTATGACTTCTCTACTTTGATTGCTTTCCAAGTCTGTTATACTACAGATAAATTAAAAAAAAAAAAACATTAGAAAATGTGTCACACAACAATGTGCGCAAATAATCTGAAATTTTAAAGCAAGGCATAATGTGAAGATATTACAATAATATAATACAATCTCTTTACCGTAACAACCTAGAAGTATATTCTAAAGATTGTATCTTGACAATAAATTCCACTTTTATTCCGACTTCCTCGAATATCATAGGTCCCCATTTCTCATCCAGAGGAAAATACTGATGACATTTGATTTGATTCTTTTCTATTACCTTGTTTAACATCAACACAGCTTTACTATTTTGTTCCCATACCATTAACCAAAAATGGCCAACAGTAGTTGGTAACGGTCCTTGTGTAAGAATATATTTCCTATTAGCACTTTCCACCTAATATACAAACAGGTGTATAATGCATTTATATCCTGCTATTAGCTGCTTACATATTATACAAATTATTTCTTACGCAATACTTACTCGTATGAGATTGGCATGTATATAGTCGCATGTGCCTCTTTTAAGTATTATTCTACTGTGATCGTATGGTACTACATCCCTATAGCGATTCAGATTTTTGTTCTGTGGCTTTTTTGATTCGATACATGAGTATTCATTACTACTATCAACACGTATATGCTGCAAAATAGCAAAACAGACATCATATTTATAATTATATTTTATGATTTTCGATATTTACGTAAAGACATATGAACACACAGAGATGAACTTTCACTATTTACAAATGAATATGTTACAATCAAAGGATCCATTAAATAATTATAACATTTCTTCTATATCATATAGAATTTCTCTCACTTCAAGGAAACCTTGCACAATCATTATACTGAATATACTGAAACCATATATTTGCAAGATGAGAGCCTGACTTTGTGATAGACAATAATACTATGTACAGAAAATAGACTATTTTTCAACGCAACGCGGATGATACAGTGTAACACTCTGTTTTACAAAGAGTGTTTCAACTAAGACATAGTGTCACATTGCTCAACACAGAAAAAATCCAAGAATATTTGTAAAATGTTTTCTACGAGCATGTAATATGTATTGTGGTTGAGAAAAAGCTACAGAGAGAATATAAAGAAGATAAAACTGCTTTAACGCATTTTAACGTCTACACTGTTAAGTGTAATTTATGAAATAAATATTTACTCAAAAAAACTGATATCTATATCGGCAGAGTAGTGCGCACGCGCCGATATGACGGAGCTGTTACACCAAGTATCTTACACGATGTAACACAATTTAATTTAGCGTGTTCTAGCTCAAATGTCAGATGTACAAGTACTAATATTCCGCTATCAAATGTCAAAATTCATTGTTTTTCTGGACTAGCAGTTGTTCCGATGAACAACTTGCTAAATAAAATTTCTAATCAATATACAACTCGCGATAGAATCAGCGCAATAACACGGAAGCCGTTTTGCATTCGGCGAATTTGCGTGTCGACATCAGACTGTATACTACATCTCTATTGTCTATTAATACTTGGAAGATATTACGCAGTTTATTGATTATGGATACGTAGAATACAAAGCATTACAAAAATTGTATCAAAATTAAAGTATCGTAAGAAATTTCACTGTGCGATCACATGTTAATTTGCGAATCTAAAGTTCGAATTTGCTTTTACGGTAAAAAGTATAAATGTGTTTAGCAAGCATATTTTTTAGCCTAAATATTATATACGTTCTAGTAGTTTTTTCTCGAGCCGGTTGATTAAAACGGTCTCTTAATCTTCATTCTAGTTTGTAAATATCGACTGTAGACGATGATTTGATTTTTATGCAATCGCTGTCACAGTTCTTGGTAAACGTAAGTGCACAACACACGAAGATTCTGATCGGCGACTGCGGAACGGATGATTTCAGGAAAGCGATAATGCGGGACACGAGAATCCGGTAAAATATAAGAACTCGATAGAAGAAAGCTGTGACAACTAAACGATGAGCGACGAGGATGCAGGCACACAACGGTATCGGAGTAGAAGTGTAATCTCCGTTTCGTTGATCGGAAAGAAATCGCGCGATTCCGTCCGCTCGCGGAAATGGCAGCGGAAGAGCCGTCACCGAGCGGAAGAACGGAACACCGCTTCTCTCTTGCCCGCTCCTTCTTCCTTTGCCTCTCGTTCTTCACCTCTCGTTTCTTTTCTCACCTGAAAGAAAATCGGCCAAGCGTTCTTTGAACTGATCTCGTTGTACTCGGTCTCGATGTTGCTGATTGCCTGGCTGCGTGTCTCTTCGTTGCTGGTCATTCCGGTTACGGGTTCGCGCTATTGCTGGATACTAGTATGTGAAAATGCAAGAGGAACGCGCATGTACGCACGCAGACACGAAGAGGCTGGGCCGTGCGCGTGTTAGATACACAACAACGACAGACTGCGACCACGCACCCTTTCAACCACTCGCTCTTCTGTACTTCCTGTATCCGTCACTTTGAGTGACCCTTTGAGTGTCAACGTATCATGTGTCAGTCTCCTCGTCGCCAACGGCAAACCCGCTGCCACGAAAGCACAACGAACGCGAAATCACGCAACGAAGAGCAAGGAGAGACATGCACTTCACAATACACACACTCTATGATCTGTCGCAGCGCGCACAACTGCGCGAACTCTCGCGGATGTGCTGCGGATGTGGTGACCAGGCGCAACGCATAAAAGACCGCTTTCGCTCGTTACCAACTTTGAGACTCAAAGTTCCTAATTTTTTGATCGATCATTAGCGGTCTAAAAATTATCAGAAAGATAGATGGTAGAAAGAAAACCTACGATTATGTATTACACAAGTGTATATTTATTTTCAAAAATAATGTAGAATTGTGTACATATTTTTCCGTCCCACTTTGCACAGACTGTAAACTGTCAGATCCAATGAACACACGTGCAGTCACGGCGTGCCTTCGCGTGCGGATCGCACGTTTGGAAAAAATTAAAGTGTAGTACCGACGTAAGGTTACTTATTGATAAACTTCGTGGTTACATAAGTGTTAATGTGCACCACCGGAGACATAGCGCTGGCGGAAAAGCGATAACGAGTGCTTTGCAACAACGAAACACAGTCATACACTGTGTGACACAGTGTTACACAGTGTCGTCTGTATACGTAGTTGAAAAGCACACATCGTCTAAATTAAGGCTGTGGCTGTTCTTAGTCTTCTTTCGGGTAAAAAAAAAGCAGCGCGCAAACAGACAAAATGAGAAAATAAGATAAAATATTGTTACAACTTGTAAGATTAACACGCTACTTATAATTGTGTATTATTTGGAATGTTTTATTAAAAACTGCTTTACAATTATTTTTCTAAAATACATATAATTAAATTATATATAGATAATTGAGAGGTAGAGTTTGTTTTCCTGAGTTTTTCTAATAGTTAACAAATTAATTAATGATTCATGAGTATATACAACTTTTACTTCATAGTTTTTAAACTATTATTTGGTGTGTTATTATTTGGTGTTTGCACAACATAGAAAAAAATAAATTAATTACAAGAAAACTTATCTGATAACTTCTTACAAAATTTAAATAAAGATTCAAAGTTGTTTGTTTGTACTAAGTTCAGTTCTCTTTTCGAAGTTTTGAAATTTTTTTTTCATCTTCTGCATCTTTGTTGCTTACGTCTTCATCTTTATTATCTGCGATTTTTCTTTTAGTCGAAGTAACAGATCCCTTTTGCAGCCAAGCAGCCATAAAAGATGTCTGACTGTTCTTCTTTTCTTCCCTATATTTGTAACAGCACATTAATTATTTATCTAAATTTGTTGAGATAATGTTAAAAAACAAAGACGCATTCAAATGTATGCATTTTAATATATATATATATACATACAGTTTTTTTCCTTACTTTGGTTTTATCTCTTTTCTGCAATCAGTACTTTTATACATAACATTATTGACCAGAGTGGATACTGGATGCCAATGTAAAGTTCCTTCTTGTAACATTATATTATTTAATATTTTTATGACAGTATCTGTGTGTAAATCTTTATTTAACCATGTCTAGAAAAGTATTTATTCTTAACAATATGTATTTGATAAATTAAAAACTGCATACAAAGATATATATAAAATAGTAACTTTATATTAAGTCATATCTTTCTGCAAATATTCACAAATATTTACTGCACTTACTTGACATTCCATATCATTGCTCAGACAGACTGGCATACGATGATGCAACCAAGACAAGACTTGATTACTCTCTCTTGTAATAATTGTGCAACTATGTATTATCTTCCCCTAAAAGTATTCAAATATGTTTATTATTTGAGCAAATTGTGCAAGAAAAGGACAAAAACTACCTCTTCAGTTTGGAAGGTTGCAAATATTCCAGCCAATTTTAATACTTTAAAACCTTTCCATCCTTCTTCTTCAGAAAACTCGTTTCTCCATGTTGTAGGATCATCCGCTTTTACATCTTTGTCTTGAGTTGCATATATGTAATACGGTTGCTTTCGAGATTTATTTGCATCAGCTTTCCATTCGTAAAAACCATCTAAGACTACAATGCATCGTTGTCGATTTTTTAGCGATGGAGAATATAATTTTGAAACTTGTATGTTTTCCAGACGACCATTGTGAGTAGACAGCTTATCAGTACGTTTCTTATAATTTCCCTATATAAGAATTATTGTTATGTAATGTTTTATATTTAATTCTTTTTTAAATGTAGACAGCTGACAGAAAACAGCTGTCTCGGTTTATTCTACTGAAATTCAAATAATCTTAAATTGCCTGATGCCAAGGTGGTATCATTCCCCATATCATAGGGCAGAGCATTCTTTCCTCTTCCTCTTCAAAATGCGAACCAGATGCCATACAAGGCAAAATATCCTGCGGACCCATGTTGCACGACGGAATGTATTTTAATTCGCTTTTGGCCCACGTTAATTTACGTGGTTTACCGTTTTCATCTTTGTATTCGCACGCATAACACAAGGTATCTGGGTCCAATGAACTGTATAAATTACGATATTTAATAGATAGAACATGCGAACATTAAAGTATTTTCTGACGTCACTGAGTCATTGAGTGATGAATTTGCATTTGGATAACAATAATAAAATAATGATAAAATTTATTTACCAACAAGCTCGTCCACACATTTTCATAAATTTTGCTCGCGCCACACTGTGCACTTCACAGTGCTGCCACTTGAAGCCTTATCTCTAGATATAAAAAAATCATTTTCTATTTCATTCTTTGACTATATAAATCAATGAAGAGAAGATATTTCGACTTTTCCTATCTTTATAGTGCTTTTTCGTAATGGAGATTAACTGCGCCTCCGTTGCTTAAGCGGCAGAAAGATGAAATAGTATAATATGATGAAAAAATATGATGAATAATATATAATAAAAAATAATAATAAAAAAAAAAAACAAAAAAAAACAGAGATAAAATAAATAATATCAATCGTACGTCGCTTGCACTACATTAGCACAATATATATTTACAACATCAATATTAATAAGACTGTTACTTTTTGAAACAAAAGCCTAAAAAAAAATTCGCCAGCAATGTTATTATATAACTTGATGGTTTTTTTAATAAATAAGACTGTCAGCAATATTTTCTTTTCTTTTCAGACGCAATATCTCTGTTTAATATAGAAAATTGGTAAAACAGTACAAATTTATATACTTATGTAATATATTTAATGTACTACATATTACTTAAAATAGAAATTTTTTTTTCGCACTTGTTATACCAATAAGATGTTTCTCCTTGTTTACTCGTTAGCATGTAAAATTATCGTTCACGCACGAATTAACAAAGCAGTAGAAAAGACTCGAAACAAAAGTATAACAAAATGTATACATATTTATAGGTCTATTATATAGTTATAAAAAGAAACGTTAAACATTAAAATATATCTCTGTTATAGAAAATTAAAAAACTTTGCGTGATGTTTTCTAATTTTATTAACCGAGAAAATCGATAAAAAATTGATTCTTTCAAGAAGAAGTTTTGCTGAGCAATAGATTTCCTGTCGATCCTGCGAGAAGAGCTATGATCCCTAAATGGAGTCGGATTCATTTGGAATGCGCCAAGGGACCAGTCCCCAACCCCTTGAATAGTGATCATCTGTCTGGGACAAAGGACGGAATTTCTTGTGCACGCGTATGTTCGCTCGAGTGCGTACGTTTCTTTCAACCTCCTGGAATGACTGCGCTAGAAGGCTTGTTGAACCGAAGTTACTAATTCTCTACGCTAATGAACTACGCGAGAAAGATGTTGTCTTGTTGGTGATCTCTCGTTGCAAAATAGCGACAGCAAACTCGCAACGTGATACAGTGTATGCAAAAGTTTTGATGGGTTTCTCAAAGATGACTGATCCAGCATTTTATGACAGCACTTACAAATGATGTAGATATATTATGTACTATTGAAAAAATCATATTTTTAGTTGTCATTATATATATATATATATACATACAATAAATAGTTTTTAATAAAATCACGTGGATTAAAACTCGTATGTATATGAATAAATATATACACATTTTTCTTGCATAGCTTCAAATATTATATCTTGACGTATATGTAACATATCAGAAAAAAAGTGAAATGGTCAAGAGCAGCGAGTCTTATAACAAAAGATAGAAACAAGATAGAATAACGGGCCATGCAGCTCAAGGTAGACAGGAACCGGTGGATAGAATACCTTCTTTTTTACTATCCTTTTTATTATTCTCCATAAATTTTTTTTATTAGATTCAAATCGTTCAGTGTGAAAACAGCAGTGGTGCTCAACTATGAAAAAATTGCGATTGTATTTTATTGTGAATCAATCACACACACCATTCAATTAAAACAACAGTTTTTTTTTAAGTCTTATTTCTTTTTTATTAAAATTTTAGTATAAATATATTAAATATATTCAAACAATTGCGCCTCGTATTTTCATGATGATTGTTAGAGAAATGCAAACATAGCAAAACGGATCTGGAACGACGGCTACCCTTGTCGGTTGAGTGATCATCCTTGGTTAGAGATCAAATGGTCTCACCTGCCGGCAAGATTCCCCTCTCCCCAGGTTTGAGACGCTCTAACACACCTGGTGTACCCAACTTTGTCTCGGACATACTCTGGTGGGGCCTCTTCAGCCTCGCCACGATGCATTATATACGTAGGCCCTCAGTTGTCATCGCGACGTCGGTGGAATCGCATTGTGCGTGATCGGAGATTTTTTTGCAATAAAGAACGCGCTTCAGTTTTATTATATATTACAGTGAAACCGATTTTTTCGTGAAAAAACACTTATGTCTACTCAAAAAGCGTGTAAAGATAGTGCAAAACGGATGTTGGCGTCTTCGGAAACCAAAAATGCGTTAACTGGGAATCTAATTTTGGTCTTACGTGTTACCAGTTTTGTTTAGAAGCAGGTTGGTGTGTATATACGTCGGTGATTAATTAAACGTTCTTTATGACGATAGTCATAAAACAGTTTTGGATTAATCATGCTTAATCTTTCCCGCTTCAAGTTTACCTTGAGCAAGAGTTGGCGATAAATTTAGCAAAAGTCTGCAAGATATTAACTTGATGAGAGACAGGTGATAATTACTACGTGCAGAGCGACATCGTGAATATTAAATGAATACGTGTAATACAAGCATTATTAATTATATTTTATATGCAAGTAAAGCAGAGAAAATTTAAAACCAGCTTTTTCTTCTACAAAACAAAATTAAATTAAAATAATATTTATAAGTAGTTTTGTCTATGAATTCCGGTACAGTAGAACATGCAGAATATTAGTCTTAGAAAATGATACGATCTAGTTTCGCACGGAAATAGAAAAGCCGCGCGCTATTTGGGTTAGTAGAGACCCGCACCTTCTACATTAGAATTATAACATATTGGCCGGCTTGTATGTGTGTGTATGTGTGTACACATGTGTATATGTATTCTCTCACGTTCATTACGCACGCAAGTGGTTAAAGCAAATTCGAGACGCGCGATTATCCATTAGATATCTAATGAAAATCGAGCGTGATAGAATGCGACTTCGCATCATGCTTTCTCGCATCTGTTAATTGCAGCCATGATTATCAACAATTTTATGTTAATATGTGTAAATTAAATGCATGCAACACATTTTCCAATTCGATACAAAATTTTACGCGATCCAGTTATCACTTATAACGTTACATGATTTATTATTATAAATTTTCTTTTTTTTTCGGTAATAAGTATATCTGTATTTTCTTCACTTTTATATCTTTCTTCGTATTTTTTCAAGAATTTAAAAAATATAGAAAAATATTGTGGATTACATGACGTTCTATTGGTGGCATATTGATTTAATCTCTTTACTCGTAACATCGATATATTTCAATGGTTTCCAATTAATATTATCTTAATGAAACGGATGTGGTTCTGGGAAGTATGTGTGCGTTGTTCACACATATAAAGCGTCTTGACAAATATAATATATATATGCATATTTGATTTCGATTTAGAAATAGCGTTTGAAGCAATTATTTCAAGTTAACTTTTTCTGTGATTTATTGACGCAGGAATTAAAAATAGAATTAAAAACAAATGAATCACGTAAGAATGAGTTATTTATTGACTTGCTTCTCACTTAATAAGAATATAAATTTACATATATTTAAATGACATGTAATATGTATACATCAGTTTTTATTTTAATACAATTACTTTGAACTTTCCTTATTTTTATATTGTACTTATGCGCAATGAAAAGAATTATATTGCATGGTTTTGTCAATAATTTCAAGTACTATTGACGATTATCTCATTGAGATAGAAAAAATACGATTCAATGTTATTTTATTACGATTCAATAAACGACTAATAAAATACATGTTACGAGAACATGCAACTGTTGTCACGTAACAGTGACGGTAAAGATCTAATAGCCTTATAGTTACGTCTTCAAAACACATGTTCTCTTCGCCAAGACGAAATAGTAACTTTAAAATGATATCCTATTGACCATCGTGCTCTCTATTCATCATTGCTCTCGCACACAACGCGTAAAAGATTAGCAGGTTATTTCTCTTTGGCGTTATATCATTTTCTCTACTTACTTGAATTTTTCTCGCGTGATTGTTCTTCTCGTAAATCTCACGTCACAGGAAACTGTTGCGTTTGCAACAATCTCACATATTATCGCAGCAATTACGTCAGTAGTCTATATATGTACACATCTGGTTTACATATAACGATGTGTGTGTGTGTGTGGAACTTATGTGAGGAACGTTAAATATTTTTCAAAGAAAATACCGAATAAGCTATTGATCCATTAACATTGTTTCACGCTTTAAATCAATTTTCCGTACGTGCCTGTAACATTCTTATTCTTTGTTTTATATAGTTGTTTGTCTTTCTTTTTGTTTTTTTTTTTTTTTTTTTGACATACACTTTTATTCTATTCAAAAATTGCATTTATGTTATGCAACTTGTGCTCGCTTTCTCTCGCCGGTAAATTTTGTTTTGGCAGACGGATTTATGATACCACGTGATGCAGAAATAGAACTTTAAGCTACGTTCGCAGTTGGCGTTCGAACTGTCAGCAACAATTTTATAGAGCTAATAAAAAAATCATAAAAATTTCTTATAAAGTTTATGTGATTTTGTAAGATTTCAATTACTTATTTACGATTGTCTGCTGCTTTGAATCATGGTTCAACGCGATCTTTTAAATAAATGTGTTGTCATAGCAACGCCATACTCTGAATCATATATCTTTTGCAATAACCAATTGACAAATGACACTCAATACGCAACGGCATGTGGTTACGTTAAGATCCTCTTTTTTTTTTTTTTTTTATTGCCTGATTATCGAAGCGCGGCGTCGTCGTCGTCGTACTACTTGTCGAAGCTCTGTGAGCGTGACTTTACTTTCACGACGCAAGATCCCAAGTTAATGTGTCATTGCGCAACTCAATAAAGTCACACGGTGGAAGTTACTGATCTACTCGCATGTTATTAATAATTATGCAAATGCTATAAATTTGTCTTTGAAGCAAATTCTCACAATAATAATCAATAAGATCGACAATCAAACTGGCGGTCGTTTGTAATTTAACGAACGGTCTTTTGTAAGTTAACAAATTTTTTAAATTCTCTATTTAATATAACGTCCAACGACGCATGCGTGCTGTGACCTACCTACGACAGACTTGTGTTCAAGTTACACAGCTGGAAATAAGTCATTTCTCCATTAAGTCCCCTTAAGCACTGCTTGCCTCAACTTTTCGTCACACAAAAGCTTTTCATTTTATTTCTTTGGTGCTTAATATGTTAAAATCTTGAAGTTCTTTTTCTCACAAAAATGATTCAATGAGAAGATAAATACATTAACAATTGTTTTTCTCTTATACTTAACAGCCAAGTATTAAATCGCTTCTGAAGGAACGTTTAATGAGTTGAGCTTAGGTTGAGAGTCACGTGCTTTTATGTCACTTCAATGTCTAGTAAGACATGTATGAAGTAACGTGAGAACTCTTGCAAAAAACATACATATGTCATTTATGCACATAGCTCCAGCTGACTCGACAGATATTAAGAACAACTCATCAAACTCACGCGCATATCATATTAATGCCAACTCATATCTTAGTGATAGTAATCTTGCAAAATTATTTTTTTTGTAAGTTTCAAGAGGGAATTACTTAAAAAAAAAAAATCTTCTTTTGTCTTTTCTTGCGCACAGTTGCAATTTTCTTGCGAAGAAACGAGGAAAAAAGATTTTGAATACATTCATGTCGAGCGCATTACCAATGCGACACTTCGCTGCTTTCTTGTCAGAGAATCACTTCATAAACACATTTTTACTTGAAGTCATGACTTAGCAATGAATTTAATGGAATATTAAAAAAAATAAGCTGTCGTATGCCAAAGTGCTCTTTTTTGGTTTTAACATTTTTCACTCATCCGACAAAACTATAGCGCAATTTTCTCGCGCGAATTTTTGAAAGCCAAAAGTTTTGCGGTTATAAACCGTAGCTTTAAAAAGCAAGGAATACCGCATAAAAGCAAGGAATACCTCCGTGCTAATAGCATGGGAAATCATGCGGCAAAGTCGGAATCAAAGTTTCATCAGCACTTAAGTGTCTCGCGAGACCGAAAGAAGCCGTTGAGACACGCCGCCATAACGTAATTTGTGTCGGAGTTTCCCACGGAGAAATATCGTTCTCTTTTTTCTTGCGGTGCAGCAGCAGAGTAGTTCGTGAGATAACCAGGGAAGATGAAACGACTTCCGCAAAAATCGAGATCTTCTGCGCCGCCGAGTGTGACGTCTCGCGAGAATTTTTATTTACCAAGCAATGTTCTAGTCTCCAAGCGGATTTCTTCTCATTTTGTTTTATATTGTTGTGTTTATACAGGTTTTCGTGTCTTTTTTTACAGCATCGCGTTATATAGAGCGCATAGTAATTACAATTTAATAATTATACTCTCGGAGAAAAATGTACAATGTCTGTAATGTAATACATTATTATATATTAGATACACAGTATATTTAAACACGACTGCACATTCTTGAGAAGTGTGATTGACTAATGCTTATTCAATAATATAATTATCAAATCATCATGCTTGTGTAAACTGATTATCTTCAAGAGAAGCAGACATACATCGAAGTATAATCTCGGATATTTTGAGAGAAGAGTTTAGTCATACTTCGAATGAACCGATCTGTCTAAATAAACGATATCGACCTCGAAGCCGCTCTCACACGAGCAATTTTTCTCAATTTTCCAGACATTTATGGAGTGATGGATGCACGACACACGTGACCAAGCACGTGGGACGCTCAGGAAAAACACCGATCTTCGATTTCGCTTATCTCTCCCGAGACGCGTGATCACCCTCTGTTTTATGCACAAACGCATCCCTGACAACGTACGTGACTTACGACACGTTGGATGGGATTAGAAGGAAATTCTCTTCCGAAATTGCCGGCGGATTGGCCGTGAGTCATTCGATGTGAGAAACATTTTGAAGACATAGACTGCCCCTACAGAAGAAACGAAGAAGCTGAGTGTTCCCAGCGAAAGACAAATGAATCTAAATGTTACTTTGATAACAGCGATGCAGCTGACAAAAAACAGAGTAATAAATAAATGAATAAAATGTTTTCTGTGTAGAAATATCTTGATCATTTGAAAGCATTGGTATGAATATTTATTGAATGCAATAATTGAATACAACCATTAGTTTTGAAAAAAAGAGATTTATACGATACCAATCTGTTTATCTCGTTATGTAAATAGCTTTAACTACAAACTAAACGAAGTGTACAATAAATCAAACTTTTTATACCGCAGCCATTCAATAATTATTGCTGTTTAACTGAAACATTTGAGGAACGTGTAATTGCGATTCTTTTTATATACATGTGAAATTACGTGCCATAATTATGCACATAACAATGCAAATTTGCATTGTTACGATCCCCTTTTAATTACGATCTCGTTATGTGTCGCATCTTCACAGATCCGACGAAAGTGAAGATAAAAAAGGGAGAGCGACCTACGTGAAGGACGTTCCGTAAAGTTGCGCGCGCATCCCTTAGGGTCACTGTCATAATATAGGTACGATGCAGCCTGTAGAAGAGATTCAGTGCCCGCCAAGGAGCCGGCCTGTAAGCTTATACGACAACTACAAGGTACGATTTATTTACCAAATATTTTTGCTTTTGTGTTTCTGTGAAAAAAAATGTTGTATAATATGTAACTGACGTTTGTTATTGATCGAAGATTGATTTCTTCAGATTTTTTAGTTGCATTATCTTCTTCTTTTCATAAACAAGAAATATATAGCACGCGTTGTCTATCGTTTTTTTTTCAATTCTATTTTAATTCATTTAATTTTCATTGTAAATTTCATGGGAATTCACGATGATCAATATGCAACTCTCCCGCCAAAACTTTCGGAGCTTCTACAGTTCTCGTAAGTATTAACAAGGAGTATTTATCAATTAATATGATTCTGTTTCAGACTCCAGACGTGATGTCGTCGAACACATCTCCCCCAGGACCACCGTTCACTAGCTCGAACATGATTGGCGCAATGTCTTACATTCGCGACTGCAACGGTACATCCAATGTTAATCAAAGCAATAATAACAACAATATTAGCAACAACAATAATAGAGTTACTAGCGCCGTCAGCACAGGCAACGTATCAAAGATTCACACTGCCAAAGTTAAAAGTGAGTTAAAGAACTAAATTTTTATAGTAAATTTGCTTTATTCTTTCTTGATTATGTGTTTTATTGTGTATTCATTATATTCTCTATCTTAACTATGTTTTAATTATTGTTCAAGATGATTGTCATGCTATTTCGTAAGTTAGCATTTAATTGCTTTTTTTATTAGCATTTAATTAAACACGCACAAACATGAGTGATTTATTATAATCATTTTCATATGAATTAAAATGTTGTTTCTCTGAATAATATATTGTTGAAAAATGTTAACGAGAAAAAATTCAATCTATTTTTGAAATTGACGTAAAAATTACAGAAAAAAAGAAGGACGCAATAATGATAAATTAAATTGCTCATTTGCCTTTATATCTGCGCTTTGTTTTAATCTTTCAAGTCAAGTTGACCTGTTTGTTCCACTTCAGATGTTTTCAGTGTGCGGAACCTTATCGTTCTGAATTTTCATGTGTTCCGCGAAACACATGCCGGTAAAATATTAATTTTTTTATTACAAAAAGATATAACAGACGATGCGGAAAAAATATTTGCCTGAGAGTAATTCTACTGAATGTTTTATTGTTGACAGGTGCGGTGTCGACTGGTAACATCGAACGAACCGGCCGCGGAGATAATAAAGAAAAAGAGTTCGGTCGTGCGCCATCGATGGCCAACTGCTTGTCAACCACAGTTCCTGTCAATTTGGCAGCCTGTCAAATAGCCGGACGACATACACCCACAAGAAATTCCCTGAGGCACAGCAGGATGATCGTAATGCATCGGACCGGTCACTGTGAGTATAAACGGACGCTTCTTATATCCAAATATATATCAAATCTTTTTTTTATTTTATTCTTATTGTCATGAGAAAAATTTGTTTTTGATGAACTAGTCAGAAAAATTGGAAATTGTGTGCAAATCTGTTTTGAGTAACGCAATTAGATAATACATTTGACCGCGGCCGATTACTCTCGATTATTTAAATGCGGCACACTTTTTTTTTGTCTTTATTTCAGTTACCATGAACACACGTATTAGAATCGCCAAAAAAGTTACATTATCTAAAGGCAAGTATTTTTCTGAATATGCTTAAGAATATGCGAAGGATGAAGAAAGACGCAACAACTTCTTTTTGCGTTCTTCTCGATGAAATATACGCGTACGAGCATGTATGATTATTCAATTTTTACGGCGATATATTCACGATTGATTTCTCTCGCGAGAGAATCTTGCTTCCCGGCTGAATGGAATGCAACCGGGCCGGTATAGCTTGATTTTTTTCGATTTCTTCCGATAATATAGCTTCTCGCGCGCGACACATTACAACCGCGACTTTTGCGTTAACGAGCGCACAAATTGTTGTTCCTGTTAATGTGCCAGTCGCCCGACAGGACCGAGGTTGCTGCCAAGGCAGACAGGAAGATTACAATTACCGTCACCGTGAACGTAGGAAAGTGCAGCGCGGTTCTTTATCATCGCGGTAATTAGATAGCGTAAAATGCGCGCGGTATAAATGGCAGTTATAATGAAAAGCGCCAGAAGTGATGAAAATGCGACAACGGGATGCGATGATGGAACTTTTTTAAAGAGGATCGATGTACAATTTCAAGCGTTTAATAGACGTGTCCGTGAAAATGCACTCGTAAAACAAATATCGTAATGTTACAATGTAACTTTCTTTCTATCAAAGATAAAACGGATAAGATAAATAAAAACAGATAAAATTTCAAAAATATTTTCTATACGTAAATAAACAGTATATTGGTTCTCGTAGGAAAAAACAGATCTATTTTTTTTTCCTGAAGAAGGAAACTCTCTTGTGCGTATATTCCATCGAGTTTAAAACGTTTCTTGCTTCGCTGCCCACCGCACGTACAGACTTTAAAGTGGATGCACATGGTTCTCCGCAGATAGCGGAAGTACCGGACCGGAAACATATCGCGTGCTCCTTTTTGGTATGCGTTCGAAATGCGTTTGTGTGAGCAAGTACAAAGAATTATTTATCGTAAGTTTTAATTGCCTTATTTTGCACCGCAATTAACTCTTACTCGTTACTTTTAGTGCATTATACTTGTAAAATTCTTGCAACTGTTTTGAGAAAATAATTTCACGAGAAATAAAAATTCAAGTAGATATACAAAAGTATCAAGCCATCAACTATTTATTTCTATACGCTGATGTTCAAGTATTACTTAAAGCAAAAGAAATGAAGTGTTACGTCTGAGCAGTAACTGCCGTTCCTTCGCAAGGGAAATACTACCGACACGTGCGTACGCACGAAGGGACGGAATTGATGAAATGCGTACGTACCGTAATTCCGCTTCACTCTTCAACGGTCGTTCACGTATATTCACCATGATCCTGACTCTATTTCGGGACTGGGAAGGATAAGCTGGCAGATCGACCCGCTATTCTTATGCCCAATTGTCGGCGTCCTTACGTCGCGTAATCGTAATCCGTGCTCATCTTGAAAAAGACGGACACACATTCGCGTTAGTTGGCGCCGCTGTTAAATTTAAAACGTAGACTTATAAACAATTTTATGATGAGATCTCTTCCAGACAGATTCATACAGTGATTCATACATATTTACTTGAGTTGTCATTCAAGCTAATCAATTAATTAAGGATCAACATTTCGCGTAAAAATTGTTTTTTTTTCTCAATTTCATGTTACTGAAAGTTTTACTTGTTGCATATTAGAAATTGAATAATTCATTTGACAAATTCGAGACATTTAATAACCGCTGATTGGCACAAAGAGCAATTACAATTATCCCCGGAGACGTTTCTTACGCAAGCTACATCATTAGCATTATTCACGCATCGGGGTCAGCAAATAATGAAAACGTACCACCCAGTATATTTCCATGTTATATGCGTGTACGTAGGCCGTATACTTTGTGGCAAATTTGTCGGGCCGTAACGACACAACGTATCAACGAAAACTGCGTTGAACATTGTTATCTCTTTGCCATAATGCATGCGTTACACGTAAGCGAGGTCGTTCACGTGGTCATTGTGTTCGATACAATTGATACGTGATGCATACGAAGACAAATTGCAAATATTAAGTGCTTGTAAAGTTTGTAAGGTCACAAATAAATAGCTAGCTGTAACTTTGTTACATTAACGCGATTGAAGATGGAACCGGATAAAATCATCTTCGCCACTGTATGCTTTATTATTTTAATTGAGAAAAATCTTCATAATTTAAATAAAACCAAAAAATAGAGCTATCGTAAAATATCTAAGCGCGTTCGTTCTGCGTTCGTCGCTTTGAGAAAAATAGTCGTCACTAATTTTGTGTATGTGTATGTATGTGTGTAATAATGGTTAAGTGGGCGCGTTTCCTGCTTTAACACGACAAGGACACAACGTTCAATCACCTGGAGAGATGCCTTGTAAGGAGGGACGGCGACGACGCCGTGCTGTAAAATCTCCTTTCTTTTCTTTCTGCGCGTTTCTTGATACCGCGGGATATCGGTCGTCCGTTTACGCCACGAAGGAAATGTGTGTCGTAGCAACAGCATGAAAATGTTGGTTACCTGTAAAGTGGAATTACTTAATAGGCGACCGATCGCCTCTAAAGACGATGTCTTGACTGTCTACGGCTCGAGAGATCTCGCGAGATCGTTCACAGCAGATGCAACGAGTTGCATTGTAAAATTATCAACTATCGTAAATTACTATTCTTTTGAGGATAGTTCCACACTACGACTGTAAAAAAAGGATGTGAATCGCGATAGAAAACAAAGGAACGATTCATTTTCTCTCTGGATTTATTTATTACTTGTTTTATGATCGAAGTTATTAAGTATATTGTTCGAGTTTATATGTCTTTTTTAAGAAAAGAAAATATTTATAAAAATTATTGATAAAAGCACTATAAATTGAAGTTCCTACAATTTTTATATTGTAAAATAAAAATTGGGAGCTGTTATAAATATATATATATATATATATGTACGTAAATAAATTCTGCATCAATATTTAACAAAAACAAAAATGACTTTACTTTTAGGTCCAGAAAAGTTTATACCTCCTTTGGTCTATCATCGACGAATAGCTCTATGTCTAGCGACGTTGAAAACTATTCTCGGTATTGCGGTGATTTCTCTATCGTTATGGTTGTTGTTTTGGGCACCACATCTCCCTGTCGAATATAATCCGTACTGGAGCGGAATACCTGTAAGTGTCATAATAGTAATAGTGTTATAATATAAATTGTTAGATTTTTTTATTGTCTTTTTGTGTTCATTTATCTAATAGTTTTTACATATTTTTAATATCTAGCTCTTACTATCAGGAAGCTTCGGAATTTGTCTGTTACATTGTTTTAAAAAAGAATATCCAAATATGTCTCTTGGATTTTGTTTGTCTTGTATAAAGGTAAGAATTCTATATGAATCATATATAGATTTAAAAAATCTCAAAGCTCTGACTCATGTAGTAATCAGCTTCTTCTTTAATTTCTCGTACTGTTAAGATATATTATCTACATAACATTCTATATATTTCAATATAAAAATATAATACTATATTAATATATATTTTATTAATAACACGTTTTTGCATTACTTATGATATCTTTAAACTTTGAATTATGAAAAAAAATTCTGCTTTTCACTTGAGAGAATTTCATTTCACTGAGACTTTCTTTCTCTCTCTTTTTTTTGAGTGTATAATTTTTTTGACACACTAATTACATAAATGTTTACAAAGATACACACATGCAGTGTCATTACCTCATCTCTCGCTTGTTGTTTTTGTGTTAAACAGGTGTTTAGCGTATTTCTGACAGTTGTAGCAACCATTGCGTGCGGAAGCGCGTTTATATTCTCTGTGGCGCATTTTTCGCGTCTCAAGATATTGGAATGTACTCCGGCACAGGTACTAAATGCCACGTGCGTATGCAGGCCACGTGACGAGCCGTCTGATTCATTCAAAGGTGCAATCAGGTATGCCATAAAATCGAGCGCTGTCACATAACATTCTTTGAAGCGTCGTAAAAAAACTCTTTGAAGAATCGTAGAAAGTTATAATAAATTTCTCTTTGCAACAATAATGTATTATTTTGACATATATATAAAATCCAAAAACGCTTTATAAATATTTTGAGTTTTGAAGAATTTATTTTACTCATATGTATTTTTCGTTTATTATTCTACAATTGTATATAACAATTGTAACATTGTATGCACTAATATAAAATAATTTGTATGTTCTATTAGATATTTGGACCTTAATTGTCCCGAAGTAGAAAATATTCTGAAGCTTCTTATTATCATCTCGTTTGCTTTGAATGGATTAGGCACCGTGCTGGCAGGATTGTATACTTATCTTTATTGGAAGACAAGACACAAACGACCAAAATATATGCAAGTGAGGACCAACAGTAATTCTGCAAAAACTACCTGTAGACCAATCTACAAAACAAATCTGGAAGAAACGCGAGAACGATGACGCTTGCGAACTATAACTGAAGTCATTTTCTGCATAATCATTGAATTGATTAACAATTTTTACACGAACAAAGAAACACTCTTTCAGAAAAAAAAATTTTAACTTTCAGAAATTTATAATAAATTACATATAATATATGAATGGTAAAACAAATTCTTATATATAATCGAAGACCGCGCAAGAATTAAAAAAATATGTAAGTATATACATTTAAAACATTATCTTATAAATATATTTTACACACTATTTAAATAATCAAACAACAAGTCGTAAAGGCTTAATTAGTGCTCATTATTTTCTTATATAGAGACTCAGTGTTTGTTAGATTGCAATGTATGTATTTAATGTGTGTATGTGTATGACAGTGCGTTTGTTTTTTACCGTAAGAGATAAATCATTCATTTGTCTTTTTATGTAACAGGAAAAAATGACTTTTATTTTTATATATAGCATTAAAATAAAACATATTTAATAAACTTGTGATACATTTATATGTGAAATAAAAATGTGGCAATTTGATATTTAAATTCTGATTCTGAACTACTTATTTTATCAATTTTATTTATTTTTATTGTTATTCTTGAGTTTGACGTAGCAAGTTGAAAGACGAGTACGACATCTTAAGTAACTGTATAAAGTATAAAACAATGAGAGTATAATTAAAGTTATTGCAAATAGTTTTGCAATATATTTATTTAAAAATTAGTTTTAGTTTAGTATATTAATGTACTTACAACTACAAATGAATCAAGATTCATTGTAATAATATATGCGCTACTAAATTCGATAGGAAACATCGTACGTTTCATAATTATGAGAAAACTTCTCTTGCTGCTAATGCTAAGTGTCAGCCATTCTACATTATAAATACTATTCGTCATCTCAACACTCTATAAAAAAATCGAACAAAAATATTGCATATTATAACAGAAATAATGTATTAATTAAAGTTCTATCACATATAACTATAGTAAAAAGTCAAAAGCGTATACTTTCAATTTGATTTCATTTCCAAACCAACAATAGATGAAAATCTGAGTTAGCATGCAGCCTGTATATAACATTAATGGAATGATTTGCATGTAATTTTTTGCCATAGTCATTCGATACAAATTGGAACACGTCACCAACATGCTCACTGCGAATTGAACAGAAATTATTTTCGAAAACATTCTGTTCATCGTGTACGCGAATCTATGATAGACAGACAGTATAAGAGAAACAACAACATATAAATCGAAAGTGGATTCAGAGAAAGAAGAGAGAAAAATGATTAAAATAAAAACCTAACTGAAATACAAGATTATGATGACGTATACAGTCACGTAGGACATCTTGATTCTGTGTAATTTTTGTCAACCGATATCTCAGTATCTCGAATTGACAACACATATGCAACAACAGTCCGAAAATCAGGCTTTCGCAAGCGACGTTAACTAGGCCGGACATTGACATGCCAATCATCTGATTAATGTAAACAAGAGTAAATCTAAATGGAGATGAATAATCGAATGGCACCCATGCTTTGTATGTCAAGTTTCCTTTCATGAAATCCATGAAAACAGACGATAAAAATACTGAAACAACTCCTGTACCCACGAAAGTCAAGTAACGTAACGTGTTGATCCTAAATTTATCAAAAATATTTCAAAATTTGATATTAGGTGATTTAAAAGATATTTATATTATACATTTATAGTAATTTATACACTAAAGTCAGCTTATGTGTAAACAATGCGTGGATGACATTTTGATAATATACTTACTGTATTCTTTTCTCGAACTTGTCTCGAATTATTATTTCATCTGATACGGATGGCTTAAAAGGCCTTTCAGTGAGAACGCTGATTATCATTCTGACAGTTTTACGATCTATCCAAATACAAACTTGTTTATAGCCCGCAACGAAGACGGTCAACATCATGTACATGGAGTCGGTGAGTTCGTCAGAGTTATCGACATTCAGTACGATGTTCATAAATTGCGATATTGTAAATAAGTAAAACGAGGAGATCAAAAATACCGCGTAAATTTTATAAATTATATGTTTATACGACGACCATGATGGTGGTTGCCAGAATCCGGCTACTGTGCAGATTACAAGTGTAAATTTCAGTATGCTCATCTTAAATGTCGTAGTGCATTCCGAGTATTCTATTTCATATTTGCACCGAGTAGTATCAAAGCTACTTTAAACAATCTTTGTCGTGAATAAAAAGAAGGAAATATACAAAAACATATAACAAAGACTGCCGAAATATTTATGAAAGCTAATCTATAGCCTCTCACGACTCTACACTGTCCTATCCACTGAAACCCTTTTATATTCATCTTTAGTATCTATTATCGTAATACTAACTTGTGACAGTGTTCTCAGAATAATATTTTCATGAATAAAGACGGAATACACACATGCCATATATTTTTTATTAAAAAAAGAATTGCTTATCTCGTTATTTTCACAGAAATAAGGGAATAAAAAGCCAAGATAAATATATTCGGAGAAGAAAATTCTGCGAATTTCTTTTAAAAAACGTAAGAATATCATATTATTTCCCTCATATATTATATTTACTTTATGTTAAAGAAAGAAGTTTAACTTTTAGTGTTTTTTTTTGTATACACAATATCTCTATAAAGAATTTAGTTAGAAAGATATATGCAATTGTGATTTCTGGAATATACTATAGCTGTGTAATTTTTACTTTTATAAAATTTTAAACTGTTATTTTTTGTTACATTGTTACACGATAGTACTTTTAGTACGTATATTTATTGTGAACGGTTTGGCGTTATATGCTAGAAAATATTTTAAAAATTTTCCGTTTTACTTTTTTCAACTTTATTTCTATATGTCAATTTCTATATGTTCTATAATTTCATTTTAACAAATCAGACTAATTATTCTTGGGTTTGATGTAATAAGTTATACATCGAATATGACATTTTAAGCAACTGTAAAAAAGTTTAGATAGAAGTATTTGTCTAATGAGTATTTAAAGAAATTTCTATTACTTAGATACTTACACTTACAAACGACTCAAGATTCAGCGTAAGTATGTATGCACTACTAAATTCGATAGGAGTTAATGAGCGTTTCATAATAATTAGAAGATTTCTCTTGTTGTTATTACTAAGTGTTGGCCATTCCATATTATAAATACCATTGACCAAGTGTAGACTCTATAAATACAAATTATTGCTTTTATTACATAAAAGAAACAAATTTGATATATGTTTATTTTAAATTATATAATCTGCTCCCTTTTTTGTTTTTCATTATCTAATTATTTAAGTATACTTTATACATTAGATTAACTTTTAACTTGACTTCGTTTCCAAACCAGCAATAAATGAAAATTTGCGCCAATATCGCACCCGTATATACCGATAATGAAATAAAGGTCGCATAATCCGTTGCCATCGCTATTCGATACATGTTTGAACACACTACCAACATGCTCACTGCAAACTGCAGGGCAATTATTTTTGCAAACATTTTATTCACTGTGTACGCATATCTGTAAGTAAACGGAACATTGATTTCTGAGCGAATAGAAAAATTCAAAGTTTTGTAATATAAAAACTTTGATTTTTATTTAAATATAAAATATATATAAAGATAGAAAGAATATGTAAAAAACAAATTTAAATAGATAAATCCAAAAAAGTAAAAACCAATCTTGTGCGGTACTTGTTAGCCAAATAAAACAATTAATGAGATTACTCAAAGTATTATTTTCCATGCAGTCCACAGCTTTGGAATGGCAAACTTGCGTTAAAAGAACTAACTCAAAGATAAGATTATGGTGACGAATACAATCGGGTAAAATATTTTCACCATGCGTCAGTTTTGTCAATCGATACTCCAGAATTTCGAACTGACAGCAGATGTGCAGCAACAGTCCGCTAATTACGCTCTCACAAGCGACGTTCACTATACCAGAAGTTGCCATGCCTACTAATTGGTAAGAGTACACAAGAAAGTATACAGCAAAATTCGAATGATCGAACGGAATCCATGCCTTGTATGTCAAGTTCCTTCTCTTGAACTCCAGAAAAACAGATGTTGCAATTACCGATATGATCGCACTTAGAACGAGAATTAAATATCGCAACGTGCTCTTTCTGTAAGACACATGTATGCAATTATACAGATTAATTTACAGTATTTAAAAAAAAATCAGATGTAAACTATGTTATTAATCAATGTCGAAGAAATTACGATGTAATTTGATTGATGAGTAAAATTCTAAATCACTTACCGAATCAGTTTTTCAAATTTTTGTTGGATTATTTCTTCTCGTGCTTCACATGGTGTAAAAGGTTTTTCTTTAAGTGCATCAATTATCATCATGACATTTTTGCGATCTACCCACATATAAACTTGCTTATAGCCTGCGACGAATACGGTTAACATCATGTATAAAGAATCGATAAAATCGTCAGAATTCTCAACGTTCAGCACGATGTTCATAAATTGAGACATCGAAAATAAATATAATGAGGAAACAAGAAACAGCGAGTACGTTTTGTAAATTATATGTTCATATATTGCAGTCCACGAAGACGGTTGCCAACATCCGGCAAACGCGCAGATTAGAAGTGTGAACTTTAGCGCTTGCATTTTTTAACTTTGATTTGCTTTTTTTATATATTAAATATTGTCGACACGTTACATTATTATATATAATTTGTTTATACCAATCAAAAAATGACTTTCCTTAACGATAAAAATTTATATGAATAAGAGGTAAAAATAAATCGATATCAGTCATCAATTTAAATTGCGAGTTTTATATTGAAATACAGACACACTTTCTCTTTTTCACTTTCATTAAGAGTAATTTCAATAGTTCTCATAAATGCTATTATATATATAGGAACATTTTCTAATTCTTATTTTAACAAATGAGAAAGCAATGTGAGAGAACGCAATACATCAAATGTCTGTAGCTTCGCGATGCGATTTTCCAAGTAGCACTACACTGTCGCAATTCCTCTTCATATCTACGTCTGTCATTACCATAATATCCACGCATCAAGTCAACAGGTTCTTGCGAAATAATACTTTTATGAGTTTCATGAATAATATATTTTTACGATGGCAATAATCTCTTTCAAGATACGACCTTACTGGAAAATTACATCATCAGTTTTTTTTTCTTTTTTTTCATGAAGATAATGAAACACACGAGAAAAAAATATACATATCTCTTAAAATTTTGTCGACAACGGCGCGTTATTGATTCATTGTTTCTGCGAATGCTTTATTATGGTTTCCTCATTCTTATTATTAATGTAACATATTTAGTCATCTGCAATGTTATGCAACAAATATAAAAACATTGGAATAATATTAGCTATGATTCACGTCTGCACAGTCCAATATGTATGTATAAAGTGCGTACTTCTTTTTTTTTTCAAATATATAGATAGATAAAGTAAGAAAAACAAATGTTAATTCAACACAAAAATCGACAATAACGTGAACCAGCAAACTTTTCCTTCAGTAGATTTACTCGTATATATACAACTTGTCATATTACTTATAGTTGCATATAGATCTGATCTGAATGTTTGGTACAAAATAATTGTTAAAAATTTTTGTGAAATTTTATTTTCTTGAACTTCTACATACAATTATCGAAATAATCGTTATTATCGTCGATCACATTATGCTATACGAGGTAGTTCCCACCATTGAGGTACGTTAAACATATTTGTTTTTGACGTATCTCATCTACGTGTGTTTCAACACATTGTAAATCGAGTAGGACGTTTTAAGCAGCTGTAAACAATTACAGACATAATTACCATGTGTTTGTAACATATTCTTGTTTTTTTCTTCTTTATACTTAACTGATACTGACAGACATAAATGATTCAAGATTCAATGTGATGATAATCGCACTATTAAATTCAATAGGAGTATTCGTACGTCTCATAATTAGCACAAGATCTTTTTGGCTGCTGTTGTTCAGTTTTTGCCACTCTAGATTGTATATAACACTAGCTAGTTCAAGACTCTATAATATAATGAGAAATTTGTTTATTATCTCATAGCTTAAGTAAAATCAGAGTCCAATATCAAAATAAGATTATAATAGTTTTCGAAAGTATTTATTGAAGTTATTACAATTATTAAATTTATGTTTGACAAAACACGTACTTTTAACTTGAGTTCGTTTCCAAACCAACAATATAAGAAGATCTGGGATAGCATGCAAGCTGTATACAGGACTATTATAAAAAGACTCGAGTTGAGAGATGTGGTAGCCAGTTTATACAAGTTAGCGCATACTACTAGCATGCTTACTGCAAATTGAAAAGCGATTAGATGCGCAAATCTGATATTTATTGTATGCGCATATCTGGAAAACAGATAAAAATAATTTAATCTTTTATTATATACGTACGTATAAATATTTTTCTAATAATATATTTTTAGAAAAAGAAAATTCTATATAAACAGAGAAACACGCACACAAAACTATTTTATGCACACGTGATTTAACACTTTTTAAAGTAACGAAAATTATTGTTTTAAAAACTAACTCATATATACGCTCGTGGTGACGTACGCAATCACGAAGAATATATTGACTCTTCGAGAATTTCGTTAATCGATACTCCAAAATCTCGAACTGACAGCAAATTTGTTGCATAAGTCCGGATACTAAAAGATCACAAGCAACATTCGCAGCCGCGGTGATTGACACGCCTAATATTTGATGAGTAAACACGATAAAAAATATGCCAGGAGATGTGTAGTCAAACGGCAACCATGCTCTATATGTCAAGTTTTGTTTCATGAAATTCGTGAAGTAAGCATTCACAATTATTCCTACGACCGTTATCTGGACGAGCATGTAATACCACATCGCATATTTCCTATAAAATACAACTCTTTAAAAATCTAATAAAAGATTCTTTTTTTATTTATTTGTCAATATTGTATATGTATAGAATATATTAATCCATCGTGCTTGTGTTACAATTTGATAGTTGTAATTGTTTGTTACACTCTTCAAAATTTAGTTACTAAACAATGAGTAATGAGTGCACGTATGACTGATGTATCGAAAAGTGATACTTACTTTGTCAATTTAGTATATTTTTGTTGTATTATTGCTTCACATGATTCTAATGATCTGAAAAGTTTTTCCGTGAAGATATCGGTTACTGATCTTATATTTTTGGCAGTTATCCACATGCTAATTAATTTATAGTTTCCGATAAGTACCGCCAACGTCATATACATAGTGTCGCTATATTCGTTAGATTTATCAATGTTCAGTATAATGTTTATTAATTGGGATGTCATCAATGTGAATATTACGGATATTAGTAATAATCTATGAACGGTGTATATTCTTTGTTTCTTTAACGACGTCCACGAAAGCGGTTGTACGCATCCCGCGATCGCGCAGAGCGTAAGTGTAAATTTCAGCGGATGCGTGTTTCTCATCTTGTATATGTACGTGTAGGAAAGGTATAAAGATCGCTTTAGTTAAAATGTTTTTAGAAATCGCATGAAGACGTCTAATAAGGTCTAATCCAACGAGATTTTTGTTATGTGTAGGAAGGGAAATGTAATAGAAACTTAAAAATTCAATTAATTTTGCTCCGACGTAAAACAATATTCGAAGAGATTTCACAAATTGAATGTATAGTTAGTTATAATATATTTTTGTACGTCATTTTTTATTTATTAATATATTATATTTATATTACTGTAATATATTTAATGGTATAATAGTAATATTATATTATCATCAATGTCAAATTTTGTGTTGCACGATTTGTTGTGTATAAATTTGTTTATGTAGTCTAACAAGGTTTTTATTGCACACACTTTTAGTGATGTTAACTTTAAATATCTGTCACAAATACTTTCAAGCGTCGCTTGTTACACACTCAGGTAATATATATTTAAGAAAATTACATATCTCAACTGTAGATGTACGTTATACGTACTATTAAATAATTATATGAAAAAGTAGAACTACTCCGAATGTTTATATCCTTATGACTGAACATTCTGAGTGGTATAGTGTTCACAGTAAAAAAACGAAGCCTCCCTTCTTTTCTTTAGATGCTATATTAATGTTTCCGATCTTGCGATGACAAGGGATATTATTTGTACGAGACAGAATGAATAGATAATTCATCTAACTGTCACGCAATGAGGTAAAAAATACTTTCCGCACTTTATAAAGCATAAGACGAAAACCGGCTTACCATAGAAGATTCATAAATTATATAACATCAGTTGTAAGTTACTCGTGTAAAGTATTTATGTATTGTACATTATTTTATTTGCTACTGCACTCATACACGTTAGTGAATTTTATGTAATTGTATGTTACACAAAAGTTCGATTTATTAATGTAGCTACCCACTCTGTGTCATATCATCACGCATTATACTTGTTAGTTTATTGATATTCGTCTGCGATTGTCAGTAGAGCGAAAATGTCAGAAAAATGTTAATAAAACTGAACAGAGAACATGTGAGTGTTAAGTCTTTTATGAGATATTTTTTAAGTATAATATGATACAATATAGATATGTTTTTTTTATTAAAACACAAATCTGACTTAATTTCACGAATATAAACGTGTCCTGAGAAAAAAAACTTTGAGATATTATATTCTTATTCTTATTCTTATTCTATAATTTTTTTTATATTTTATATTATTTTATATATGTACCAGTTTGTATATGATCTTTCTCATCAATTTGTCTAAGTGTCTCTGATAAATCAAGATTTTTAAAACGTTCTGTATATAAATACTAAAGATATCTATATTATCAACATCTTACGGGAACAATTTTTTGTAAATACCGACAGATCATAACTCGTTTTTGTCGATAATAAAGATCGATTATTTTCTAGTGTCAGTTTTTCATTACCGTCAATAGTCATATGATTACTGTTATCAACATTACCTTGCAAAACACATTATTTAAAATTTATGTTTAATCTTCTAGTTGTTTTCAAAATTATTTTTTAAATAACATATCATCTAAAAGGTTTACAATACATGTCACAATATTTATTACTAATAATAAGTGTCTTTGGCAAAGCTTGTCAACAGATGACGCTACTGTTAAAAAAATGTATATGTTTATAATTTTCTCTCTTTCGTTTATTTTTCCTCATTTCTTGTGTGTACGTACGTATATAATATATAATATACATGTGTATTTTGCACGTATAAATAATATATATGGCATTATATAATAATCATTAATTACTGAATTTTTTTAAAATTGTATTTATAATTAAAATTTCTTTTATATATACATGTATATGAGCGTGTTTTGTACGCGTAAAATATTCCTAGTTAAATTACATAATTATTAAATTTTTAGTGTAAAAATAGTTTACCTATTTATCATCAAAAATCTATTTATATTAGAGTTAAATTTTAATAATTACTCACACATACATATACACATTATAAGTATATATTGTTTTTATATATATTTATATTAACAAATGACATATACTGTGATGTATAAGATATCATCTCAGATATTAAATCAATTGTGTTTTGTTTAGATCGAGATTTTTGTTATCAATCACATAATCTCATATTTCACGTTTGCGAGATGGACCGTGGTCGTGAAATTCCAATGAGAGGCCGAAGATGAAGCGGAAGATGAAGAGGCGAAGGGGAGCGGATCTGATCTTGCCGAAAGGGTCGGTTGTCAACGTTACGATATAGGGTCTATCCTTATCTGCGAAATACAGGCAATGTCTCCCCGCTCTCTTCTGGTGCTTGATGTCCCTCGTGTTCGTTGTCCTAAGTCCAGAAGAGAAGAGTGAACAGAACACGCCATGATGAATCGGCCATATTGCCCTGGACTGTTCTCGAAAGAGGGTTAATCCTACTGTGCATCACTCTTTCGTCACGTAAGTATATTCTCACGCTTCTTCGATGAATAAAATTTTCCGATAAAAAGATAAACATTATATAAAATCATATGATAAGCTCCAAATATATTTTTTATTAAACATCTTTCAAGCTCGAAATGAGTATTTTTCAACATTTATACAGAAAAGGATATTATCATTTACAACACCTTACCGATGAGAGAATAAAAATAAATCTTATCAGTAGCAATGTGGACGCGAGCGCGAGATCTCGCATAGTAACTAATTCTGAGAATATCTTTCATATTCTCGAGTCATGCTTTGGCATCAGAGTTGCACCCGACGGATTTCGAATTTGTTCGTGCTGTGCGGCATATATAGAGTGACTCAAAAATATCGATTTATTGTATTATTATATACAAGAAGTAACTGTGTTATTTTTTTTTTTTTTAACAAGATTTACTTTCTAACAAATTAGATCTATTTAAATCTCAATTGTAAGTGCAACTGTGATAAAATACCGAAGTAAAATTAATTTAAGTTTTATTTTTTCGTTTTTAACAGACTATATTAATTTGTATTGAATTTAAAAGCAGAACTGTCGCAACAAGACAGTTGCCTCAATTTTTATCAGACTTCTGACTTAGACTCGATCTTTGCATTCTTCGCGGGTCGACCACCGGGTACAATTAATGAATCCTACCGTCTGGGCCAACTCCTGTTGTCCTTAGTGTGAACTTTACAAGACTTATATAATGCATGCGTAAGAAGAATGGACCACCCATGTAGAGAGGTCTCTCTCGACTCGGCCTCGAGTGCTCTTCGGGGTTGCGCGCGCGGACGAAGCACTCCATCAGAAGAAGTATAGTCGGCTGGACAGCATACCGGGTAGAAAATGACACCAGTCTCAAGATGCACACGTTTCGTATCAGTCGAATCGAATCTCGAATCTTCCACGGATACAAATTGCGTTTTCCCGTTTCATATATATACTTGCGAGATTGGAAATATGTCATTCAAAACACGCTATTATAAATTTTAATTTTTAACGAATAATATAGAAACGTACATACGATAGAATATAATATATGCGACAAAATTATTCAAGAAAAAAAATATATTTTTGCCTGTGAAGACTAGAAACAAAACCTACATTCATACAGATCATACTTTTGCTGTATACACGATTTTCGAAACACGTTGTATAACGTAAACCCGTAGAAAGCACACCTGAATAACGAGATGCGTTGCTGTTCTCTTGAGAAGACCAGCGGAGGTCGAAGATTTCAGGTCACTACGTCTCGAGAGCATAATGCATGGTAGCGAGGGAAAGAGTTGTGTAAACGAACTTTCATGAACTTCCGAAAGTCGTCGCTTTTTCACATCTGCCCCGTCGTCATCGTTTCCATTCTCGGCACGATTCTTTTGTGCGCTCTTGCGCGCGTGCAGTTCGTTCAAATAACACAGACACACACACACACAGTATTGACCGCAGAAGTTTATAAATTCACAATAAATAGGAAGACATAAAACAGGAATGCGAGGACGTCCCTTAAATCCAATTATTAATTAATTAAAACGATAAAATGTTTTCGACATTTGATAAAACTCTCGTGTGTGTGGAGTAAGATATGTTTGGTTTGGAATATATTGATATTGTTCATTATCACGTCACTTGTTTGTCACATTTCGGGAATGAAAATAAACTATTATCTGACAATGTTACCGTGGTTTATATTCAATCCGTGTGTGTTTTATATACAATTGAATCTAACTTTTTCTCAAACAAAAAAAAAAACAACTTTCGAATACGTGGAATCCGAAATGTGTGTGGTCTTCAGAAGGTGTTAATCGTCCGACTCGCTACTGTGTTGCTTTCGACCGGCCTTTCAATTAGTATGTGCCGCACATATGTCTCGAATCATATGCTATGGCACTCCAGTCTCATCAGACACATCTGCGATATTACAATGAATTTTAGGAGAACGAGAAACCTGTTTAGACGAAAATATATAGCTCTTGCGTGCGGAAATTAAGATTCAGCATTCTCTAGCAGCATTGAATAAATTTGCTAAATCTGATTGAATGCGTTAATTTTTGTCATCTTTTAAATTTAAAAATTTAAATTTAAATAGAGTCGTAAGATTTGCGTTTGTTAATTTTATTGTTTAAATAAAAATATGCATAAAACAGGGTAAAACGATTATGCTGCACATATTGTAGTTTTTTGACATATGAACATCGATTGTGCTAATTTTAGTGATATCTTTTTGCCGGACATTTAATTGACCAAGCGTTGACAAGGTAATAGTCAGTACTGTACATATACATTAAGAGAATTTTATTAGCCGCTTTTGCACGATACGAAACACAGTTCGAACGAGAATGAACATCGGGGCGGCGAAATTCCGATGCCGGATAAACTCCTTAATCAAACAGCGAAGCCAATCGTGCGCAAATCGTCTGAATGAGCTTGCTTTTTTGTTATAGTTTACCAGCGGGGCACCTGTCGCATGTGTGCGCAAAGGGGTGTGTGGATTCAGAGATGGAGAACGCGAGAGAGAAGAAGAGAATGGGAGAAAGAGAGAACGGATGAGAGGGCGAAAAGAGACATAGAGAGAACGAAGCGCGGAAGTAGGGATAGAAGTGCACGAAGAGGACGGAGGGAGGGATATAGAGGGTGAACGGAGGAACACGTGGTTCTATTTGCAAAAACAAAGTTTGCGCGGGACAAACACACGAGCAGACACTAGCCGGTCTAGTCGACTTCGGGGTCAAAAGCGCAACAAAGACTCAATTGCATTTCGTTTCCACCCGTGCGCGTGAAATTCTCTTTTTTCTGGCCCACTTTCCGTCGTACGGTCGTTAATCGAATGATAAAGCGTTGCCGAACGTCGCCGGCGACAATCGCCAACTGTTCCAGTATCTCGATGCTGGAGATTTGCGCGTGAGATGATTGCGAACAATTCAAACTTAATTTCGAGAACTGCTCAAACACATATACTGTATATAATAATTTATGTTACAACTCTATTCAGATAATATTTTGATGACAAAAAGGAAAACTTTAAGAGTAACATCATACATATTTATTAGATTTTTGAGAAAAAGTATTATACTATCTTTTATGCAATTGATGAAAAATAAGCTTATTTGATCTTTTAAGAAAAATATTTTATATATGCGTCAATCTAGTTCGAAGAACAATTATTCGAGAAGCCGTTCCGTTTGGTTGTTACTTCGGATGCTTATCCTTCCATCAAACATTCTTCACGTTGTCACAATATTGTTATCGACCGTGAGAGTATCATAATGAATCTCAAATACTTGACATCTCATCTCTCAATCTTTCAATCTACATTGTGTACATATATATACGCATCATTATTTATTATTCCGAAAAATCATAAACCGTAACATTTTGCGAGAAGGAGAAATAAATTGATAAAGTACCAAAAAAGGTACGGCTCTTCTTCTCCATCTGTGAAAATATATACGCGTGAGAGATCTCTGACTCCTCAACGAAGGCCGAGACTCGAGATTCTCGAAGCGGAACGTCATCATTGCATTACCGTGGAATTTTCAGCGCGTCTTCAAAGAGCCGTAACGTCTTCAGGGCCGTCGCGCGAAAACGCGACTTGAAGCGGCAGGTGGAGAGGGAGGGAAAGGGTTGGCGAACAGGATGGATGTGTTGACGAGACGGAGATGGTGGTGGCGGCGGTGGCGGCGGCGGAGGTGGTTGACAGTGGTGGTGTATGCCGCGACAAATATTTGCTTGTCAACACAGAGAGGCTCGCGCTACCATCCCCCGCGCTCTATCCCCTGTGCGCGCCGCAAACGACATGCATAGTTGAGGGAGGAACGTTTGACAGGAGGTGAAGGAGAACGGGGAACCAAACGAATCATAAAAGGGACCCGATTGAGAGACAAAGCGGAACGAGGAGGGCAATGACGCGCGATAAGAACACGGAGATCTCGATTGCCAAGCGTTTCGTCGCCAGTTCCTGTCGCTTGATCGTCGACAGTTTGTCAGCGTACTAACGCGATGGACGGGATAATGATCTCAATCGATTGTATGTGATTTCCTGAACAGCGGAAAGAGGATCAGAAAACTCTATCTTATTTTCATGAAGTTTTATTACGATTATAAATTTCAGCATAAATGATAAGTATATAATTGTTTATAAAATAAAAACACAAAATGTTGTAACACGACAAAGTTCTTTGCGTATCGGCGATAGTGTCCAAAAACAACCGTACGCTCACGTTCGATCTAATGGTGGAAAGGAAAGTGTTCGCGTAGGAAGTGAGTCATTTATGTAGTCCTTTTTGGGCGAGAAGAGCGAGGTGACATGGATGAGGGAGAAGGGAAAGAGGACGCGAGGGGGAAGAGGAAGTGTAGCAGAGAGCCGGAGGGACAGGGAAAACGATGGCCACCTACGATCCGCGTTCTTCGCTCGCTCGTTCATTCATTTACTCACTCTCCTCTCTCTCGTTTCTATTCTCTCTTCTCTCTGTGTGCTTTTAATTTACCGGGCGGCAGGCAAATGTTTGCGCCACTCCCCTTCGATCGTACAACCCATCTCTCTCCTCTTCTTCTTCGTCCTCCACCTTCGGGCCTCTAGCCGCCACTTCCTATTCCCTTCGCTATCCGCTCTCCTCCCCTTTGCGACCGTTTTGCACCCTTCTCTGCCGCTCCTCTGTCGGGAATTTCTCTCACCCCCTTCTTCATCGTCCGAATATATTGACTGACTCTGACCATCGAAAATCCCTGCGCGGATAACGCGAGAAAGAGGCTACGGAATCGCCAATGGTAATCTAGGTAATACGCTGAGGTCACTTATCGCGGAATCATCATATACGTCGAATAAAATGAAAAGATGGGCTGAAGGGGAGAGAGGAAAAAAAAGAAGGCCGATCGTCGGTCGCGGTTTTTATTAATCGCGAATTAACAGAATATGTGCAGAGAATGTGCATCGGCCGCTGAAAATGTTGATATTGAACGACGTATGTCGGCGGAAAGCTAAAAAAAGAAAAAAAAGAGAGAGAGAGAAAGAGAAAGAGAGAGAGAATAGAGAAAAAGAATAAGTAAACGATGACAAAAATGTTTGACTTTGTAGTGAATTTTTTTATGTTTAACAGGTAGAAAACTTAATTAATCACCCAGTGTTTTCATGTCTATAATCTTCTTTATTCGATTTACTCTTGTGAAAAGCAACTTATACGTGCGATTACTTTTTAATGTATAATCAATAGCTATGTAGTAAGAACTGGAAATGAGACGAGAAAGTGGATATTAAACGTTGCACACAATAATAATCTAGTAAACTCTATATAACCTGGCTCTCACTGACCCTGAATCCCGATCTGAATTCCGACAATCGAATATTATGCTCAAATCAAAGAATTGTCGCGGTTGTAAATTTCAGTCGCACGCGCGTTCGCGTTTCACTTGTGGCTTTTAATAAATGGCATAAAAACGAGATCTCAAATATTTAATCGGGAAATATTTGAGTGCCTATTATTACAGGGTAGTGGCGCGGCATAGATACCCGGTGCGGCAACCCCATGGTGCCTCCGCCGCGCCATTCCGTTTATGTCTGGCAAATATACATAGTTGTTCGCGTTAGATACATAGACATCCGCACGTCGATTTAAAGCGAGACACCGGCGAACGATCTCCACTTTTCGCTCGTCGGTTTTCGCTCGTAACCAGTCCCTCGTTGCTCCGCAAAGATACTCTGGCTAATTATAATATTTGGGGATGAGAAAGAAATGAATAATGTATCGAACGGTATCGAGTTGGCAAACTTTTGGAAAAGAAATTCGCGAAAGATGATAATATATGTTAATTCGTTATTTATATCATTTGTAAATAGATATCAATAAAAACGAAATTTAAAGATATAAAGAGATAAAAACTCATATCTTTCTTATATATTTTGTTGGAAAAAATATTGTTCGAAACGCGTCTTATTCTGTTTTTTTTTTTTTTTTTTTTTTTTTTTTTTTTTTTTTTTTTTTTTTTTTTTTTTTTTTTAAATTCTATTGTTAATTAACGAGATAATTTGTTTATTTCGAAAACCTAATTTCGTGTTATAATTATCTGCTTGTTTACATTTATTTTTTATGCGGCGATAATTATTAATGTATCATCATTAGCGATCCATATTTTATCGGTTAATATTAATAAGTATTCCGGCTAGCATATTCCGCGAGAGAGAGAGCTCTCTATCTCCGATAAATTATAATAAAATATATTAATATAATATAATTTCATTTATCAAGTTTACATTAATATTATAATGTTTGCAATTTTATAATTTGATCGACGGTCATTTACCGTACGTAATTGTTTATACATTGTATCAACAACAATCATTAAACATACGGGCATTTCTATATACTTTTTACATTCCTCCACTGCCCGCAATTTTTATCTTTACTGCGTAAGGGTGACGTCGCTCGGTGTAACCCTGGGAGATGTCGGCCGCGCAAAATATTTGAGCTGGGTAAATGAAACAGGACCGCGGCGCCCGTGTCACACGCGTGGGAACTCAAAAGATTCCATTGCGAGTGGTTTACACACATGTTGGAGAAAGGGAGAACGCGAAGAGGTAAATAAATTAGGCGACCAGCCCCGCGCAACACGTCCACCACACGGCCGGCATGTAACATACGAACGACACGGGTGGACTCGCCACGTTGCTTCAGGTGAGGCGCGCCAATTACACGTCGCTGCCACGCGCCAATGTCTTGATATACGGCGACTAATGAGGATAGTTCTTCACATTTGACCCTCTCTATTCCCGCGGCAGCCACGTGACCGGAAACAGGACGACGAACAGCGAGAACATCGCGTCCACGTGTAACGACAGCGACGCGGTGTATAATTAATCGTGTCAAGGTGCTACGCGCCTGCTAAGTGAACGGGACCGGAAGAGTAATCGCTAGAAAAAAAAAAAAAAAAAAAAAAAAAAAAAAAATTAAATTTGAATTATAAAACAGTTTATATGTAATTGCTTTAGCTAAAAGAATACCAAAATCATTTAGATTATCGCATTATCCTTCGGTACATTTTGAACGCGTCAATAGAAACAGATCTTACTACCGAGCGGATACATTTGCAAGTACACACGCAAGCTTAAAGCTAACACGCGGATAATTACATCGCACCGATGATCATAACCGGCGGCTTGAGTGAACCGAAAAACAAATAACGGCTGCGCAGCACTTTTCCGCGGCACTCTTCGCACAGTCAAGTACATAGACACACGTATGCATTATATACGTGTATGGCGGTAGGTTAAAACGAGTCGTAAACGTGCGCCTCTCTCTGCAATTTGCGCCATGCTATCTCTCTTTCTCTCTCTTTCTCCTTCTTCCCTCTCTTTCTCTCTCTTTCAGCTATGGTGTAAATCATGTTCCCCGAAGCTGGGTTTATTAGCGACTTGGCAATATTTGTGCGACAATAAGATGACAGAAGGGAGCAGAACGAAGGAGTCTGGGTTACATATGGCGTCTTAAAAGATCTCCCACTTCCAAAAATCTTGTCCGCACTGTCACGCAATAACTGTCGCATTGTGTGTCAAGCGGAATTATGCCCAAATAAAAGGCCAGTAGAGAGGGAGAAAAGGCTCGCGGTTGTGTTCAATCGGTAGATAAAGCACGTTTATCTCGGGATTCATCCACACGAACCTAAATACCGATGAAAGACACCGCGATGTTGGTTTTTGCAAAGGCCGTACTTTCACTCGTCTTATCTTTCTGTTTAATCTTTTTACTATATCATATATTTTTCTGTAGTTACAAAACTAAAATAGAACTTTTTCCGAAGACTGATTAATAAAGTTTTGTAATTTTTTTGTCAAAATATTTACAGATATAACAATCAATGATATAATAATCAATTGATAATAATGTAAAAACTTGACAGTTTGGGAATAAAAATTTCTGTTTATATGTATATATATGTACATGCTTCGTGATAGTCGGAAACATCACTCATCGAATTAAAAATGTTGCGGTTATAATAGCCGGTTCTTTCGATTGCAACGTGGACAAAGAAATAGAAAATCTCGAGGTAGAACATCGGATACCAAAAGGTGGATGATTGTATGATGTCTTTGAAGCGGATTGAATTCGCTTTCGAAAGGGTAAAGTTGAGGGAAGAGGGAAATGAAGGAAAGGAAGAGAAGGGATGATGGTACGGTCATAGAAAGGGCCGAGTGAACGAACAGTAAAGCCACCCTTTGAAGTGAACTGGTTAGTAGATGAATTCGAACGTGTTTTCTCTCTCTCTCTTCATGAAAGAGCTGTACGGAAGGGATTTGAGAAGAAGGATGAGAGGAGAGAGGGAGGGAGGGAGGGAAAGAGGGAAGGAGCGAATACGCGCGCGAGGGATGGGTACAAACACGGAGATGGTAAAAGTTTATTAATTAGCTGGAATTAAGCGGCGGCTGGCCTGGTGTTCGTGAGAGCCAGTGAGAATTCCTCATCAAGGCAAGGAAGAGAAAAAGAGGGGAGAAGAAAGAGAGAGAGAGATTCAGAGAACTCAGAGAAGCAAGAAATCATGATGGGAGACAACCTTTATTCTTTGCCAGTAATCTCGGACCAGCTAATCGACCGTCTCTCCATGTAATTTTCAATGTTCGAGGTATATAATTGGGATTCTGTTTGTCAAAGCAGAAAGAATAAGAGGATACACGAGAGATAATTATTAATCTGTATATTTCAAATATATATGTATATATATAGCATCATATCTCACCACACAGATATGATTCTTATCAATATTATTTGCGTTAATTATTGCCAACATAGATATTATTTAATTTATTTTACAATTTTAATTATAGTTTGCACATAGAAAACTTACTTTTATATCTCTTTCTATATTTTTCTAAATGATTAATTTATGGTTATGTACTCGGTGAATTGAATTACAGGTAGTCGATGATTCTTTTCCAATTATCTCATACGAGAGCTATTAAATGACCATTTGTTTCATCGGTCGTTGCGAGAATCGTTCGATCGGCAAACGTTTCGCCCATTCATATTTAATTCAGACGATACGTCAAGGGGGTAGTTACGAGCGTCGATCATAGGGGTTCGCCATGGTTAAACGTGAGATATTATACCACGTTTCAGAACGACTCTGCTCGATTGTCGACGCATCATCATCGATAATTGAAAGGTAGGAATAAGGTAAATCACCCTATTCGTTTGCCAATTAATACCAGAGACTTTATGTGCGTGTTAAAAAAAATTGTTTAGCATATTATTATTGATCCCTTAAGATCTGATATTGTTTTATTTAATATGCTTATCTTACATCAGTATTTTTTTCTATTATAAACGTTAAATATTGTACAAACAATGTTTATAATTATATTACACACCTTGAATAAAAAGATTATTGGTAAAGAAGAAAGAATATTATTCTTGTTTTTTTTTTTGGAACAAGGACGGTACAGAGCTCGCAAAATGCATGCGTTTTACGAAGGCTGCAACATCACCTATCGCGGAAGAGGCGAACGTGAAACGCGAACGAGGACGAGAGTAGCCTGCAGTCTCTCCTTTTCCAAACAAGAATTTGCACTCTCTTCGTTACGATAGTCAGGCGTCTCTGCAAACTACGCGAACGCTGCGATAAAGTAACGTGGAGTAACGCGGTGTATATACACTAGGTGGATGTATACACCCTCCCACTCCTCGCGGGCTCTCTCGTCCGACGTAGGAAGAGATGCGAGAGGACGAGAGAAGGAAGACAGGAAGAAGAGAAAGAGAGTGAGAGAGAGAGAGAGAGAGAGAGAGAGAAAGAAAGATTTGCAGACCCCGTGGGCTTGTTTGACTTTACTTGCAGCTATGTAATTGAATATTATACCAGGCTACCTCTCCCTCGCTGGAAGGGTTGGAAACTCTTACGGAAGGGTAAGGCTCCGGGGGCTGAGGATCCAAATGGTAGACGGGAGATAGTCCAGGAAGCCTGGAACGGCCCGCCTGATGGAGTAGTCCGTGAGAGGAACCAGAAAATTAACTGAAAATCTCACGAAATCGCGCGAAGGACCCTCCCGTCGACACTCCAGTGAATGTGTTTACCCTTTATTATACTCGCGCATCTACTCTTCTCTTCTATCGGACTAAATCAGACTTTTTGAACGCTATCTTGAGTCTTTTTTTGTCCCTCTTCTTCTCTTTTATTCTGTTAAAAGTATCACATGCATTTTATGGTCTTCTCGTTTTAGTTATTGACTTTGCATTTTTCTTGTACATATCTTGTATAAGTTTCAAGTAATGTCTTTTTACATCCATCTTTTATTTAATATAAAAAATAATAATTTTAATAAATAATTTATTATTTTACATATATATAGATATAGCTTGTCTCATTTTATATATATAACGCGTAAAGTTACAACGTAGGATTATGTTCCGTTAAGATTATAAAATATCTACATATATATTTCGTAGAGATTACATCTTCTCAAACGTTACATCTTGTAACATCTTTAATTAATGATTACGCAAACCATTGTACAAAGTAGATATCTAGCTGGAAAGCAAATTTGCAAGTTAATTTTTGGCCGTTTATTCGATTTTCTAGTTTTTCCTAAAATAAATAATTTTCGGTTACGCGCTTTATTGAATATCACGCTTGGCTATGTCAATTGTACGCGAATATTGTTTGAATTACGTTTAAAACATACAGCAGCGCGGCTGTGTGTTGTCTACTACGCACTTTCGGGACGAGAAAATGTACATACATACGCACACACACACACACACACACACACACACATGTAAATCCCAATTTCAGCGATTTGCGTAAGCTTCATTTATAGTTTATGCTTCTCGCATAAAGCTAATAACGGAAGAAAATTACGACTGCGCATTTATATTATCTTTAATTAAATAACTAACAATTATTTTTCAACGAGAAAAGCAAATATTCTTTGGATAACCGAATAACGTGCAGACAATTCACCTTATCACGCCATCGTATTAAATATGTATCGTGCAATGAGACATTTTCTAAAACCGATTATATAATCAATTCTGAGCATTATCGAAGCGATGTAACGTTATAACGATCGATGCCTTGGATTGAGTTAAGCTAAGACGAAAATTTTACCGATCAGATTCGTCGAGGCAAACCTGACAAAATATATTTTCGGATGTATCTGTACTTTCTTCATGAACGAGTCGACAAAAAGTATTATACGTGAAAAATTAGCTCGTTAAGTAAGAGCTAATTTTCTAAAATAGAGAGAAAGTAGAAAATAAAGAGCTCTACAGTTCGTATCAAAATTGTCAAAGTGCACCATCGTGTAAATTCACCTTAAGAGTCACGAAAGAGGCGAGAAAGCTCGCTCGTTCTCTCTCTTTCTCTCTCTCTCTCTCTCTCACATACACTTTCCGCAATAAGAGGGGATGAACACGCCGCGGGATGGTTGGTATACAGCGGACCGGTATAGTGCACCCCCTGCTGGTCGATGGTGCGGCCCGTAACGCCCAGCTACTGCGCAACCAATGCGCGAGTCCACCATGTTTAATGCTGCGAATTCTCTCTCACCCTCGCCGTGGGGTTTTCGCCACCCTCGTCCCTCGCGGATCTCCCCCTAGTAGTATCGTGGCAGAGCACAAGCCTGGCGCAACCCTAACTCCGGTCCAGTCTCGTCCTCCAGTGATTCTTCCTTCCACCACCCCCTTCATCATTTCCCAGGCCATCCCGTACCTGAACGCCGCATAACGTACAACAAATTCCCGTGTACGCGTGGCTTCGAACCGCATCATCAGTCGACCCCCGTGCAATCCTCGCGGCTTCGATGTTCCACACCCCTCTCTGCAATCTGCGGATTCTATTTTATCCCTGTTTATCCCCGCCGCGCAAATCGATCTGTACCGATTGCAGTCAAACAATGGTCTTTTAACAGGTTTTTTTTTGCAAGACCCGACCACGATTGTGCTTTTGGTCGACAAATTGCAGCGGATCATTAGCGAGATAAAAGCCCGCGGTCCCTTTCAATTGCAACCGCGTTGGCGCGACTCCGATTTTACGTTCGTATATATACAGTGACATAATTATAAAAGAAGAAACATTTAATCAATCTACACGGAGATGATACTCAAACATCAATTATATACATTTAAGTCAACATGGCTCAGTCACTTTTTCTATAACGTTGCATTATATTGATAAACTGGAGTCGATCGCTGACACGGTAGTCGAATATCCGGAGGACATGGAACAGCCAGGAGTACCGAAGGATTGACATGGACAGGAATAGAACGATGGTATATCGCGGAGGGTGCGAGGTGGTGAGTCGCGCCGGTACGGAGAAGCACGGAGTAACGAGTATTTGCAGGCCGGCTCGATGCATAGTTAATGATTTGTCAACTGAACCCCCTGCTGGACCGCGTCGAACCTGACTAGGCCATACATTATAAGCGGCCAGATACCGAAGTGACCGGCACAGCATTCGCGGCCACGTACGTAACGCGCTAATCAACTATTTATTTCCGTCGTTATATCGTCTCACGCAGAGTCATTCGATTGCCCGTGCAGAACGGGAAATAAACTCACCTGGAAAATCTTGCCGGCTTAATTAACGACTTTTAATCATCATTTCATGAAGTTCATGATTTATCACGCTTTGACAAAACCATGTAAAAAAATTAAAGAAAGCAAAGTTTAAAGTATAGTTTTTTTATTTTATTTTGAAATTTAAATTATGTTTCTGTGTATAAAATTTTGCTACTCGATGCACACTCACACATGCACATTTTATATTTTTTACTTTTTTCTTCATAAGTATGTTAATGCAAAGAATGTAATTGATTCACTTGCTCGCCGCGTTCACATATTTCGTCCATTGTATATCGAGTTTACCTTCGTGCGATCGCTATCTTCTATTTTCGTTCAACGTTCCCGGCAAAACCTGTGAGCAATCGCGCCGAAATGAAAAATCGTATATATCTACCTCTATACGCCGTGATTTCGATTTACGTATCGCGACGTGTCGTGCGACCGCGCGTGAATTCGGATTAATCGCGATTTCGTGGGCGCGCGCACCGATTCCCATATACATGTCTCAAAGAGCCACGATCGTCATCGACTGGCGCAATACTCTCCAATAGAAATACGAAGTACGCATACGTGTTTGTGTCTGTGCGTGACCGAAAACCATTTTATAAATGAAAAGAACGCTCATAGCGGAATTTGGACTGCGGGAAAAATATTGAAAGAATAAATCAAAACAAGCAATAGATCCGAGAGTTGGCGGTACATGTATTGGATTTCCTTTCTTTCTTTTTTTTTTTTTTTTTTAATTATTTAATAATAAATTCAATATTGTTATATTCATATTTACTTTATTTTTAAAAATATATTCTTGTTATTATATATGTGTGTAATTGAATTCTTTTTATAAGTTATTGATGATATATTTAACAGAGTATATTTAATGGATTGTTGAGAGAAACTTATTATAATAGAGTGTACGTGAGAAAATAATACAAACCCTAATATATATGTATATATATAATATATATGTATAACAGGGTTAACCACATTATTCGAAAGGACTTGCGGTTTTTTTATGAAGCCTCTATCTACCCCGAAGGATTGCGGTTTACTGATCACGCATGGTTAACCCGAACACTATAAATTGTCTTTGTGTTCCTCAGTAAATATATATTTGTTTTGTTTCATATATAAAATATATTTCGTATTTTTATACAAAACTCTGAAAAATTTATATATTTTTTTACCACATTCTATCTATATAAATCCGAAAGATTCACTTATCTAAATCTCGCTAAATAAACTCACTTATTCATTCCAACAGTTTTATTTTCAGCTTCGTGCACATGATCAGCACTTCAATCGCGATTTCTCACACAGTGTAAACTACGAATCACAATATTGACCATACGATTTACCTAGAACAAATTGTCGTTTCGCTTCGTGGATTATCGGAAGAATAATCGTAATAAAGTCAGCGATGCCCCGCGGAGCGCAAACAGCGCAGATAAAGTGACATTTGCGTTAAGGCGTATTAACGCTCCGGACGTTAGTGCACGTCATTAATTAAATGTAAGAGCCGATGGAGTGGTGCGCGGTGGTTAGAGGCTGTAGACAATCTCCAAATATTTGCGAGGACGAATATCTTACCTAAACATCGGCACGGCGACAGACGGTGGTAGTTTGCGACCGCGCGCGCAGTTTCAGACCCCTCCTTCATACGCAAACGAACTCGATTTTCGAATGCACCGACCGAACCGATCGAACATGCGATCTGGCACTGGAGAAATCGGCCGCGATTTTTGCCGTGCGATTTTGCAGTGTGCAAATATTTGCGCCAAACAAAAACAAGTTCGACGTATCAAATCGTATCAGCATGGTTCAAGAATTTCACTCAGAGATTTATTTAAAAGCGTTACGCCAAGTCTATGTGATGTACATACATGTACAACTTCTCTCTAAATCTCAAATAAATCAAAATTTTATTTTTTGTGTTATTGTTGTGAAAAAAAAAAAAAATATATATATATATATGTAGATCAGTGTGCAAGTGTTATATGTACAAAAATTATATTACATTACATCTTCAATTTCAACTGTACAGATATTTTTTTCAAGAAATCGATTGGAATTCTTTCAAGAGAATCCCCGCTGCGTTTGTGGTGCCTTTTATGGTGTTACGTAATTGTTCGGCTCGCAGCATGGGACAGACAGACATCGACCCACCTGGCACCAGACCGACCATTTATCTCGTAAGTTTTGGTGTCGGGTCCATTCCGGAGAGGCCCATAACTTTCGTAATTTGTCATGACTACACAGAGATTATAGGTTTCGCTGACAGCCTTTCGGCTACCGCAATTGCAGTTCCCACCTTCGTAAAGGAAAATCCAAAGATCTAACGACGGATTAAACGGATGTTACGGATCATCTCTTATGACTCCGGTATCGGATTTCTTGGAAGAAGAAGACCGGAAGCTCAATTGTATGCCAGTCGAATGTGTTCGATAGCTTGGAGTTTAATTATCAAGCTCAACGAGCAGTATGCAGAGTTGTTTAAAACTTTTAAATTCGCTACGCCAATTTGCAAGTTTCTCAGTAGTTACTCGCTTGAAAAAGCGAATAATTGTTTCAAATCTTACCATTATTTCGAGCCATTGCTTTTCGACCGACCATATCTGTTTAAAAAAGAAAGAGGAAGCAAATTATTCATAATTTTAAAGAACATAATATAAAAATAAATACCTTTTCCTCTCTATACATGTGCAATAAGAAAAATTACTTAAAGATTTGAATTAAATAACTGTAATTGTCTTGAAGCGCGCATATATACGCGATTCTGTCTTCTATTAATTTTTATTTGATATTTAGTGAGTAGAGAGATACAAGTATTTTATATCGAGTTTCTGAATCTTTTTTCTTTCGAGCGCTATGTCTAATGGACGAGTCGGACTTGCATGTAAATTCGCGATCGCGACGAATCAGTCAGCGAGTCAGCAAGTTTCCAGAGAGAGTAAGAAACTTTCGCGTTCATTCTTCGTTTCTAGAAGAAAAGCGTTGCGACGCCGAGCGTCGTTTGCCGAGCATACAACGCGATTTGATTCACTTGCTCCCTCGGCTTCTTCCCGTTTATGCACGCGTGTGTATGTGTTTGCCGCTGCACACATGCGCACGCTTTTCTATACGTACGCGCGGAGTAGCGACGGAAAACGTAGTGTGCCACGACCCTGAGAAAGAAGTGGAAGAGAGGACTACAGAGACAGATATATAAAGAGGGAGGAAGAAGGAGAGAAACGGCGCTCGCGCGCGAACAAGGGTGTACGCGTGCTCTCTTTGCTTGTGTGTACGATGTCAATATTATACGACAAACACACTTAAATAGGCTTAAAATACTAACATCTATCTCGCGTCTTCCGCCGCTGTGAATTATCCGCGCGATATGCGCGACTTTATAAGAGTGCGTTGGTCTTCTCGTTAAATAGCTCTTCAGCACGAAAATAGTTGGTCGGAATTGACTGGCAGTTGAATTTTGTCTACACTGCTAATCAAAGTGAAACAGCGGCAAATAAATCAACGCGCGTGTCTTTCATTTTCTTTGTCGTAAAGATTAGAAAGATGAAAGTGTGAGAGAAATATCTTCACATTTTCCGCAATCAGATCACAATGTTATCTCTTCGGAGAAAGAACGAAAGATAAAAAAAAAAAGACCTGGGGAGGAGACCTGGTTCACGACGAATTGAATGGCGATGTCTATCAGTGCGTGGAACGCAACATTGAAGTTGTAAGAACTAACGAGATCAATGAGATGTTGCTGAGGTTCGGCAGCACTGGTGACTGGTTGTTTGTTGATTGGCTTAAATCAACGTTAAGCTGATCCAATCCAATCCGTGCTTCGAGGCAAGCAGCCCCTTTCCTGCCCTTTCTGCGGGGCCGAAAACTTTAGGGTGAAATGCTGCGCGTACATCCCGATATAGTACGCACAAACGAGAGCTGAAGGCTAGCAAGATACGCTTAACAATAGGATTAGAAACTAAGATTCTTCGCGCGCAGATCGACTTATCGATCAAGCTTACATTCTGTAACTTTTCGATCTCGCAATTTACGACTGTTTTGTAAAATCTTCCGCGAAAAGAGAGAGAATATATTTAAAGTTTTATATATATATATGGACACTTATTATTACTTTTTTTCAAACTCTCCTCTTGTTATAAGAATTAATAAATAATGATTATTGTAACATAGACAGCCGTATAAATAATGAAATGTCTCATTGTTGTAATCCACTTGATGATACTTCCGCTGTTAATATTGAAACTCTCCTGAGACACGTTGAATAGAATTTTCCGCTCAACTTTTCGTGGTGAATAGGCAAATAGGGAAGCGTCTTCAAGAACTCAGGATCGTGAACGTCTTCTAAGATCCGCGGAGCGAAAAGCAACGGGATCCTTAAATAGTCGCGGAATCCGGACAAAAGTCAAATGTCCGAATGCCAGGATTGTATTGTGCGCGACTGAATCGCCGTGAAATTCATGTCATGCCTCTTTGTAAACTTTCTTTGACATGTTTTCTTTCGATATAAACGTGGCGTGTCTTCTCGGACCTTCTTCGCGAGATAAACGGGAGAGAAGCGAAAGGTGGGGCATTTCGATGAGGAGGAAGTGAGCCTCGTACAAGATTTGTATAAGATCGGTGAAATCGATTGTGAGAAATCACGTGGGTCTTGTAGCTATATGCCAAAAATATTTATGATATGAAATTGCGATGTTTTACCAAAAATTGATCTATCTAGAAAGTTTTTTCCCAGCTAATTTGTCATACGTAGACATCAGATGAATGTCTTTACACCAACCAAACCGCCCTTCTGAAAAACGTCAGTATTAACGCAACTGCCAACCCCCGCGCAATTGTGCCAACACTCTTATGAAACTAATGTCGATCGTATATTGTTGGGGCGTGGTGCCTGGATGTGTACGTTATAGAATGATGTATCGATGTTCTTCTTTATCCCTATGACACTCCCATATAAAAATAGCAGCGCAGAAAAATGAACAAACCTGTGAGAATTGTGTCCGACACTTCCGATCGTTGTCCGCGAAAGCTTTCATACCGTTGAAAGTCATGTATCATGTATGGGAAAAAAAAACTTGTGATATATTACGTGATCCCTTGTAATGAATTTATAATATATTAGAAGAATAATGTCCGAGGCAACAGAGAGAGAGATGATGTTCGCCTTCTCAGAAATAGTAACTTGTGACAATTCAAGTAGCGAGTCACATCGAGTAAGTTTACGCATTCTGCGTGCTTCAAACTTTTTGCAAACAAACTCGAAGTTAGATAAGATGTCGTTCGTGCAAGCAGCAACAAGACGATAAATCCTCATTGACGGCTCGTGTCAAGTTTCGTTCGCAAGCCACCCCCGATGACTGCGTTACGACGCGCGAGCGCTAAAACAACACTTTAAGCGGACAAACGTGCATGGAAAATGGTAACAAAAGGCGTGACCGGAGCGGAACACATGTCCAAACATTAGGCACAATGTCCTCCGCTGGTTTAGAATTGCATCGAAAGCCCGCCACCCCTTCGCCCCTTACCCGTCGCCCTTCACGCGTGCCGCCAACGGCACAAAATGTTTGCAATACGTTACACGGGCATTCAAACCTCGGGAAAACGTGTAAACGGTGCCTAAATCTCGTGCAATGGTCAAGAAACAGCCGAGGAGAATGACCGTCGACTGGTGTCACACTCGTCGCCTATTGGACCGGATCACCGGCAGCTTCATTGCCGCTCTGATCTCTTATACACGCCGAATTTCATTCACAAAAGTTTTCCGTCGCGCCACTCGTCGCGCACGGACATCATAAAACTGTCGCATTGAAAAAGATTTGTAGACACGACTTTGGTATATTTACTAATACGCGTTTTGTGTTATTACTATTATTATTATTATTATTATTATTATTATTATTATATATATATGTAGAATAGACATAAATAAAGAATAATAAAATACAAAATGTGCAAACGTGTGTTGTGCCTCATCACGTAATTCGTCTCACAATGTTGCGCACATCAACTAAATTTTTAAATGTTAATTTTAATTCTTTATATCCATATCGAATACATTTTGATTTTCTGTTTCTCGAATACAAGTTTTTCTACAAACTATCGAAAATAGAATTATATATCTATATTGAAGATTTTTATCTAATTTCAATCTTCAATCGTACAATGTGCTTCTATTTGGGCAGCAAACGCGAGCGACACGTTGTAGAGGCTCACCCGCGCACACACAACACGCACGCATTTCCACGTATGTACACGCGACGGAATCCCGAGGTCCTGGCAAAAAGGCGCGATCCGAAGTCCAAACAAACCTCTCCCTAGCTCGCGGGGTCCCTATTGAAGATTCACCGCAGGCTACAACAACGTTTGACGCTGGCTGCCCTTTCGTCGCCATGTAGAACCGAGTCTCTGTCCGTCGCTTTCTTCTTTCGAGGGATGCTCCGTCGTATCTATCGACCCTACTTCTATTTCGAATCCGAAGTTACACGCCGCACCGCTCGCCTGGGGTTATGAGATTTTATGAGAGCCAAAGCGGTTTACGCGCGCTGGATCTTCTCCGACCTGTTTTTCTCTTTCTCGCAATGGCCGTCGAAGCGAGCGCTCGCAGAGCCTCAAGAACTAATAACGACGCCACGTCGATTGAGAGGTTTGCTCTCCGAAAGGGAAGCGTGAGTAATAACGGTGTTTCACAAAACAGATCTAAGAGTTTTGGAACTGAGAACATTTCAAACAGACACATGCGAAAGAGTGTGTAATATAAAAGAATCACGTTTTCGAAACTAAAAAATGAAAAAAGATGAAAGAAATCAGAAATGGAATTGTATAGTTATCTATATGTGTTTAATCTTTGTTTTATTAAAAGAGTCTATACTTGAGAATTGATTGAGAAACCTATTAGAGTTGAGGAAAAAATTTTTTGAAATGAAAGGTAATCCCACTATATGTAACGCATGCCGTCTTTGGAGTTTCCAAAGATGCATGTCAATAGGTGTGGTAATTCTCCGCCCAAAGTGTGTATTCCTGGTAGATGATCGCGATTGTTTGACAGGATATGAACGAGGAAGGATGTGAAATAACTTCGCCCGAAGTGTCTTCATGGAATCGATAATCGAACGTGGTTACGATGATGTCTTCGATGCCAGATAAAGTCTTGGTGCAACGTCGATAAGGAAATTAAGAAATCACTGCTTTTTCGACTTCCCATAGAAAGTCGAACACGTAAGCGATATTGAGAAAACGTCATTACAACACTCGATGGCAGGAATCTTGCAGGTTGAACAGTGACCGAAGAAGATACGAAGCAAAAGAGAGAGAGGAGAGACATAGAAGGAAACAGATAAGAGAAGGAGTATTTTTCTTTCCTTCGTTACGTATCTACCTCTCCCTCGTTACCACGAAGAAGGCGGCGCGTCGTTCTCCGTTCTCTTGTTCTCCGAGACGTGGACGCTATGTGGGTCGTTCCGTCTCATCTTGTTCCGCGAGCGTTTCGTTCCGGGCCGCCTCGCGAGCCCAACTTGCGTCAATATTTGACTCAAACACGTTAAAACAATACCCGTAGCCCCGTAGCGCGCCCGAAGAGTCGTTCCGACGTGCTTCCCGGAATTTTATCTCGCGTCGGAAAACGCCTAACGACTTCCCGCCGCACAGAGGATTTCGGTTCGCCTGCGGATCGAGGGCCAAGAAGGAGGTAAAAAGGGGGATTCCCGAGGCGAGCGCGTATGAGAAGAGGTCACGTTAACTCGCCGTTGGTGTCTCTCGCCTTTCTCGCGCCTCTTTAATTTTGCATACGCCTCTTTTCCTTCGCCATTCGCTTTCGCGCGTGCTCGCACTGACTAAATGGTACGCGCCGCCACGGAACGTGTGTCAGATAAATCAAATATAATGGAAAATGTACGATTTTTCATTTTAAGTAAACCAACATAAGAATCATCTGATCTGGATTGGCAGAAGTGAAGTACAGATAACGTAGAAAGAAGGAAAAGGATCAAACGCGTAAAGTGTGATAAGACCGCAATATCTCTTCGTTCTTTAAAAAAACGGAATATTGTTCTGCAAACGCAAACAGTCTTAGACATATTCTCTTGCGTTCCACTTTGATGGAGGCTGAGCTGCGCGACAAGACGCAACTCGTCGCGCGGTATGTTTGCCCGCAGGCAAATGTGTTTCCTTAGGCTGTCCGAAATGTTTGAACGGATCCGTGCACGCCCGCATAAGTGTTCAATGATTCAATGGTAGGCAACCCGGGGTCGAGTTGGCGCGGTGCAGATAAAAGAACGCGGAGAGAAACGTTCATCCTTTTCGAGTATCTGCGAAAATTCGCCGTGATTCGAGTTAGCATTCGATTTTCCGCGACGTGACCAGCCTCGTCGATCGTTTCAAGACAGATATAGATCGATATCACGTGATAAAAAAAAAAATTCGATACTGGTACGATTGAATGTCTGGAAATTGAAATTGCGACGTATAAATGTTGACAGTATGACCGCAAAAAAAGATGATGAATATATGCGATTCAACCCTAACGGAATAAATGTGAAAACAATAAAATTCTTTGAATTACGAAACATATGATATTATACGTTTGTGTGGCAAACGTTTCCAGCCATTGTGTGTGCGGCGCCGTGAATTTTCACTATCGTTGTCGCGCGCTACTGTTCACCCTCCACGCGATACGTGTCGCGACACTCGATGCCATGACAGCCAAGCCGCCGCCGTATCGCGACATGATATCTAATGCTAATCGTGCTTCACGCCCACGCGCGTCGATCTCGCGGGATCTCGAGGCGGGCAAGGAAGAGGCGCGGCGAGGCGTCATGTGCCACGCCGCGCTGCCATCTTACACGTCGTCACGTCGGCAGATATATCGGGTATCCGTCCCATTTGCAACTAGTCGCATTATTGTTAGTCCGTGGTATCTCTGCCATACCGCGTGGTACACACGTCGCTTATGTACACACGTATCTCCGGCTCAGGTAGGTAGGTACGTACCCACGTACGAGACCGCGTTGTCGTCCTCAGACTCGGCGATGGTGTTGTGCACTCTCTCTCATACACACACGCACACACAAAGTGTACACACACTTTGTACAATAACGATACGCAGGGATTTATATATGTGCGCATGTATGCATGCGTGAGAGAGAGAGAGAGAGAGAGAGAGAGCGGGTGTACCGAGGGGGTGGTGTAATATAGAGAGCGGCTAAAGGCGGACGTAATTTCCTGCCCGCCTGACAACGTTGCAGACATGTTTGCGCAACTAACACACGCAACCTACTTAGAGTCTACATGTGTCTCTACGACAATGCGCCAACACACGCCTAATCTATTCCCGGCAGGTATGCGAGACGGTAGTGGGTGTGTTGTGTATGAGGTTGTGTGCGCCACGACAGTGCAGTTCTGTAGCGCGCGCGTGAGCTCGCTTACGATCCGGCCTGCAACGTCTATACTGTAGCCCGAAGGGCTTTGATCGGAGGAAGGAGGAATATCTCCAATGCGAGGAGAGTAAGAGAGAGAGAGAGAGAGAGAGAGAGAGAGGAGGCCGGATGTAAGTTTGCAAGGAAGTAGTTGCACCATATTAAATCGGTCGTCGTTTGTTGATCGGATGCAGCCGTGTAACATAGCGTAATAAGCGAACGACGCATCAACGAATTAATTAGAATTTTGCAATCCAAATATTTTTCAATATGTCTTTTTAAAGTGCGAGAAAATCTCACTGCGTGAACATGGTTTTTTAATAAAATTTCTTTGACTCTATAAATATAAAGAGAGAAGACGAGAGAGAAAGAGATACTTATTTGTTTCTTATAATGTAAGAATCTTTAATCGGTTTGCAATAATTTATTTCTCCGAAGTTTCATCCCAAATTCGTGTTAATTGTTCTTCTCTATTACGAGAATTTCTGCAACACTAGTGTCTCTCTTCGAGTTAAACATAACCGATGTATGCAATAGATCTCGTGCGCCGTTTGGCAAAGACGACGTTCTGGGGTGTAAGCCGATGAAAGTTGAATCGCATATTGGTAAGGAACACGGGGTTCTTGTCCAAATACTGACTCACTGCGACAACAGTGGATCACTCTACTACTATCTTCATCTACGTCACGACGATGAGTAGCGGAGTCGAAAGTCAACTAATTGTCTGAAATGGAAGAAACCACTGTAAAGAAGAAACAATTGTTTGTTGGGCAAATTCACAAACGATGTGTACGAAAGATACATGGATGAAACAACACGAGCGTTTTACTTTCTCAGAGTTTTTCGTTCTTAAGAAAATTTGCACTACCGTCACGTTACACATCATGACGATGTGTAATGGCTTTTGCGATATTTCTTACTAGAAATAGATATACGATTCTTTTTTGAATTCTTAAAAGCATTTGCAGTAAAGTTTTTTCGAATTGTTTAACGTTCCAAAAATCTTTCAGAAGTCCCGCGAATATGTCACGTAAAGTGGTGTGTCAGTTGAAGGGACGAAAGAGGGTTTCGTTAGGGCGTTAGTGCGGGGTGAGAGAATTAAGTGACGGCTTACAATAATATGGGTTAATGCTATGCAAAATACAACTGCTGCACGGTTATATTTCTGAACCGGTCCGAGTATCGAATAGACTCTTTGACGTAGAATTCTCCTGGGAAATAATTTATCGCGTTTCTGTTAAAAAAAGAAGAAAAATTATTTCCTAATACGAATAGCATCGATCGTAGAAAGTTTTTTTCTCGGTGCTGTAAACCGTAGAAACACTTGAATTTCTTTGCATGCAATATATCTCTTCTATCGAAATGTAGCAGGATATTAAAGGCAATTCTCCAGGATATCTTATCTATTTCACTCGAGCGCTCAGAGGATACGCTATTGTTCGCTCTTTTAATGTTCCGACGATATTCCTCGGAGGATATCTGCACGGCAGCCTTGAGAGGATGTCCTTAGGCTATTTGAAATGCCAGTGGCGTAACTGGAGCGCGTGGTTAGTATGACTTCAGTCGTAAATGTCAACTCAACATAGGTGTGTCGCGTAATTTCGATGTGTCGTGCAACGTGTTTTTTCTATATTGCCACAATTTGTGGTCAGTTGTAATATTGCTTATGTAAATACATATTGTTTTACGCTTCTCGTAATCACTGTGTTTCCTTAGCAGTGTCAAAGTAAACAAAACATCGCGAAATGTTATTTTCACACATGAACTTGTTTTTCGCCATTTAGTGAAAGCAAAGGACGCGATTGCTGAGTTTTTTAACAAAAATTTTCCGCGTATTTTTATTATCGCAGATACATACGCGCACATATATGTATGCACGCACGTAATCAGAACCGTAATAGAGATAATTATATTTCACGGTGACCCAGATTGCTTCCACATAGCTTCCAATGTAACTTTGAACCTAGCCCGCGCATCCACTCTCCGCCCCCGGTCGCTGCGTTACACCATCGCGTCCGCCATTATCTTTTTCCTCGTTGAATGTAAATGCAGGCAATATCGCAATGTTGGCGCCAATGGTCCGCGCTCGAGTGACTGGTGCTGATTGATGTTGCGATGTTTGGCCAGAGGGTTGTTTCTGCGCACCCCACCCCCAACGGACCCAATAAGCACCTCGCTCGCACACATACGCATCGCGTGCGCTTATACACGCGTGCTCGTCCACCTACGCCTAGCTTCCCCGAAGGAGGTGGTGCCATTGTTTACATGAGCTGTAGCCCGTCTGTCGCGAAACCTCTTCCGATCATCCTTTGCCATATCCCTAGGGGATAGCGAGGAGTTAGGGAGAGCTGGCTTTAAACCGTCCCTCTTCAACAGCCGCCACACGACCGACGACATCAATTTGTCGGATTTGAATCATAGCTGGTACCGAATTGATTGCCGACGATATAGCAACGAGTGTATGAACGCTTTTCACGAAAAGCTACAATGGAAAAAGCTAAAGAATGCATGATATCCAATATCGTTGTAATGTCAATAAATATTTCAGAACTTCCACTCTACACTTCTCTCTCTCTCTCTCTTTCAATAGTCCGTTTCATCGCGGTAGATATCAGAGCAAAAAAAGTAGCGATAAAAAAATAGCGGAGATACAAATCTCGGTGGATGAGTGTGGAGATCGTTGGAGTGCGGAAACAACAGCGATTGGATAAACAAAACTGTTTATCGGTAAACGCAATAATTGTCTCATATTTCCTGCCGACCGTCCGACGTCTAATATTCCCTACGAACACTATTTTTAATCGGATGTGTTCCACGTTTAAAACGCAATGCTTTTTAAGCGATTGTTCAGAGGTTTGAAAAAGAATTATTTATTCTCATTATACCTCTCTCTCTCTCTCTTTCACACGCATATACGCACACATACAAATTTAAAAAATGAAGGATATTATTCCAATTAGAATACTTGCTGTATGTATATACTTTTATTATAGTTACAGCACAGTTTAAATTTTATAATCAATCTAGTTTATATTTGATAAATTAGCTTACCTTCATAATTTCTATTAATATATAGACAGTTGCCTTGAAATACAAATGATTACAATACAATCTATACATAATATCAAGAACAAATATATTCTAATCTAAACTTGGCATGAACAATCATGCACCACTCGTTATATCTTTCAATCTTCGTGACGATTCACAAATGAGATGTAAGTGATTAAATACATATAATGAACGGCAGATACGCCGTCGCTCTTCAATCGATGCGACTTCATCTCGCGACTGTATTGATGATAATGAAATTCGCGTGATCGGCTGTATGACGCCGAATTAAAATCGAGTTAAAATCACTCGCGCGCATGAACAACGCGCCCGTTAAAACTCGTCCGAACGAATGGCGATATATCGTCAGATGAATCGTCTGGTCCTGGGTTTGACCCCTGTCTCCCACCTGCCCCCCTTGCTAGCACTGTTACACGATCCGTGTCACACTCCGCTCCCCGTGCCGGTCGAAAGTGCATTAATTATACGAATGTGGACGTGCGCGCGGTACGGGAATATTTTAATCTACTTAAAAAGCCATCCGTTTGAAAGTAATTATCGCGATGAAATTAAAATGTCAACGGGGGCGGCGAGCGCGCTCGTGTTTGTGCTTCGCGATCGCCGCGCGCGTCCTGTTTACCTGCAAATCTAACTAATCTAAATGGTAATGCGACGGAATTACGATACGCGTCCCCCCTTCCAAGTCCCCCTAGTCTATCAACTCACTTTCACACCCTTCCGCTCATTCCTTTCTCATTGTATCATCATCGCCGACACTTTAGCAAACGCTTCCCGTTCGTAAAAATGTGCGTCCATTGGTTTTCGCTGATGTGCGTATATAATGAGATTTGCGATAAAAGCTTGATAAAGTATACGATGCTCTAGATTTGTAATGACCACCGAAGAAGAGCGAGTGCTGAAACGATAATATTTTCATGAGAATTTATAACACTCTCTTGAGACGACCAGTTAAGTATATATGCTGATGAGACGACGTGACGCGTGAAAGAGATATTCTTTGCGGTAAATTAGTTGACTTTTTATTATTAGAAAGGATAATTTTTAAGCTAACACAATTTAATTTAATTACTTAGCAATGTTCATCTATCATGTCAATATGTATTATTATGATACACCTTTGTTAAAACTTCAAAATGTTTATACGTATGTATATAAATAAGTTTTTTTGTTTAGCTTCTCGCGATGTTTCGCAATAAAAATGTGCGAAAATAGCGAGAAAGTGGATTCGCGTAAATGGCATCAACACCTCTCCTCTCCCGTGTTCTCTCCTGCTTCTCCCCTTACATACGCACACACATAAGACTTGGAACCTTTCCTTCACAAGAAGAATGCAGCACGCATCGGACATCGTGGCCAATTCCAATATTTGCAGAAACTCTGGCGACGACAGTTTCACACGATTTATAGGTAAAAGCAGAAACGTCCGCGTTGGTTTAACGATTTCTTCAATGTTACGCGAGAATAGACCCCACGCGTAGCAAGTACCATAGACGCCACTTAATATTTGACCATCTTGTTAGCAAAATATAAACGACATTAAAATTAAAATTTTAAATCTCTACGTGGTTAGCAAAAAATTCGCATAAAATAATTTTCTTCGGAATAATGTCTGTTTACTTCTGATTTCGAACTCTCTTCTGCTCTGACGATTAACAGACTCTCTTATTATATGTACAAACGTATACTTATCCGACGGATAGGGTATACCATCAACGCGCGCGCGCATAGTCGAGCAATCTTGGTGAAGTGGCAAGACGATGCTGGGAGCGTATGCCGGCGAATGGCCAAAAGCGGCCTCCACGGGGGTGGAGCTGCAGGTCCAGCAATCGACCGCGTGAAATCGACCACCTCGCACTACTCCTCTACCCGCTCCCTCCGCCGCTCCCTCTTTCTCCGCATACCACCGTCCTGCGAGATTCTCTCTTGCCTTCCCCGCTATCCTCCCTGCTACCACCGATTCCACTATCCACCCTCGTGCTCGTTGTATTATCGTACGGCCGCACAGGCTAGCCCCTACATCGTCAACATGTCCGGAACAAGCAAGCGCGCTCGCACACACGCACATATTCCCGCACACATGCAGACGACACCGACGCGCATGATTGTTGGCGTGTGCTTCGGGGTACGGTGAGAGCACTATCGCCCCGGCAATGTACCACGTCGGTGTGTGACGTGATTAAACCGCCCGCTCCTCTACTCTCTTCCTCTCCTACCTCTGCTCGCAGGGAGCAACCACCCTCGCCCACTCTCGCCGCATCCGCTACCCCGTTCCTGTTTCTCTCTCTCTCTCTCTCTCTCTTTCATTCTCCTCCCTCTCTGCTCTCTTTGTCTTTCTCTTTCTCTCTACTATACTCTCGCCAACTTCCTCCTTCTCCCAAACTCCCGCGGCTCGTCGACAACTGCCGGCGGCCAACATGGCTGCCGCTAATTAGCGCCTAATTATTATTTATTGCATCGGACGCGACCCACGCTCGATGCCTGTTACCCCGATGCTGCGCCGCGCTGCCCTGACTGTCGCGACACACCGTAATATGACCGGCACTACTCTCCGCCTGGTTACCCGCGGGCGAAAAGCCAATCGGGGCATACGATCCGGCATACGCCCGAAATCAATCTGAGTTGTTGTCGCTGGACGAGCGGACAATTTTGCAGTTCACAATGACTATATGATGTTTAGGAGTATTGTCGATCGGATTAAATCCACGCAGTTATACCAGGATTACACAGGGGTTCATTCATGTTTTTAGCTACCATCTATTTCGGACAATTTCATTTATTAGTTAATACGCTATCAAAACCACGAGAAAAATATTAGTCTTTGTGCTACATTAGGAAGTTGCAATTCCTTTAACAATCGTATACGAATTTATAAGCCTCTGTATCATGTGTTTCCGAGATACATCTTGAAATTAAACTTAGGTGACCTATAGTGGAAGACAAATGGTCTATATTACTACTTTGCTTAAGTCAACTGTCTCATAACAATTGAAACAATAGAGTTTTTGAAGATCGCACGCGTCAACCGGTTCCCAAATCCGCGGGCAGCTTGTGAGAATGCAAGGAAGAGGAGGAAGGAAGAAGAGGAGGTGACAAAGAGGGGTAAACGGGAGGTGAGTTGCGGCCGGATCGGTTGAGTTAAGTCGGGTTAGGTCGAGTCGAGCAGGGGTACCAACAGGGCGGTCGCAAATATTGGTATTTGGCAAAGACTATCCTTGATCCGTGTCGCTCTTTCTCTTTCTCTACACCTCCTTGTCATCTCGCTCTTTCGGGACGCGCGTACATTTTCGCTCTCACTCCTACTTGAGACTTCGCGCACTTTCGCCATCTTTCACCGCGTTCACCGCGTATCGTTCTCGCCAATATACTCTGAGAATGAGATACCAGCCAAACATCATCTTCATGTTCCAAGGAGCGGCAGTTACGGAAACACTCCCTACGTTAATGTATAGACGCAAATGATTAGCCGGCTTAAATCCAACTTTTGAGTGGTAAATTGTATGTTGTGGAGATTTGTGTAATATCAATAAGTTAATAATGACTTTATCAGCCTGTAATCCTAAAGTAACCAAGGTGAAGAGTTACAAATTGCATCGAGCAAATAAATATAATATTGAAAAGAAACGACTTGAGAACTATGTCTAACTTCAAAAGACAAGAAGTTAAACTCAATTATTATCTGAACATACATAACACAATTATATACATATATATATATATATATATTAATAAATTATGTATATAATTATTATAATTATTGTGTTAGAGGATGCATTATTCTGCGGTACCATTTCTAACTGGCTAAATATATGATTTATTAAGGAAGTTATTATTGTTAACACGTAGTTAATATCCCACAGAGATATATGTTTCCACTGATCATACATGTTATCCCACAAGGTAAGTAAAGGTGTTACTGTTTATTCAGGCACATGTTATCGCTTTCTCACCATCGAGAAATCTTCTAGATAACCTTTTTCAGCCTTGGTTTTACTTATATGCGCGCGTATACATTTTTTAATAAGTTATTTCACATTTAAAATGTAAAATAAAACCGTTTATCTGTACATCAAAGCTTTTTATATTTTTTAATATTTCTGTATACCGTCTTTTAAAAAGAAAAATGTTCAAAGATCGAAGAGAAATTTTTAACATAGAGACAAAGATTTTAAAAAAAGCATGAAATTGTAGAAAAGAAAAAATAAAGAATAAAATAACGTTACAGAGATGTGGAAAGCTTTTTGCATTGTGCATTTTAAAAGAAGTCTGTAATTTAAAAGAACTCAGTTAAACAAAATATGAAGCAAAGAAAGAACCACAATACAAGGTAAATGTGCGACGAAGCTAATCTCGAGTGTGATAACGTGAAGATAACGTCCGGATATGTGAGACCTACCCTAACTTAACACGAAATAAAAATAATATTGTTGCTAAATTTCCTGCCAAGCAAACATAGAAGATATCAAATCAACTCATAAAAGTTTGTTATATATAGTGACTCTCGTTTGCTCTAACTCTATTACTATTTCTATTCTATTATTCTATTATTCTATACAAAATGTTTTTCAGGTAACTTATTTTTATTTTATATGTAATTCTCAATTGTGTATTCTTTCTTTTTCAACTTTTAGAAAAAATTAAGTTTTAAAAACAAAGTTTATTTATTTCATTTTCCTCGAATCATTTATCGAGCGACCGATTGTTCACTGCAAGATAATACCATCCATGTAATGCGCTACGTTCACTGAAGCTCTTAACTCGCGGACGGCGGTTCGCACGTTCTGATTTCGATTTCAGGCTGGCGCTTCGATATTTACCCGCAGTGGATGCTAACGATGCCGATGGATTTGTGTAGCCCCCGCATAGCGTTTATTCACGTTAACGAGGCCCGATTAAAAGCCGTGAGGTAACGTCACGGGAACGTGGCATGCGCGCGTAAGTCCCAAGGTGAGAGCTATTTATATCTTACGATATATATCATGTGTTGACGCCAATAGGACAAACCTGCTAACAATGGGCCTCCTAATTGGTTCAACGTTTGAGACGACGCGGGTCCGCTCTTTGTTGCGCGACTCCCCTTATAACATTTATTCGGCTCTTAAACTGATCCTGCGAAGGCAATCTTAGCAAGGCAATTATCACAATCGATGACAGTACATAGTTGTTTTATTAAACTCTCAATAAGTAACATTAAGAGCGAAAGAATTTTGGAATAAAACGGTTTTATGTTTTTTTAAACATAAAACCGTTTTTTGAATCTTCTTTTACTTCACGTGTCTTGTAATCGTTACATAAGTTTTAATTTTAAAACAATGATCTGGCAACGCCGTTCGCGTATACCGGAAATGAATGCGTGTGATGCGTGTCAAGTGTCAATTCACATGAGTGCTCCGATGAAGAACGGTGGTGTACTTGATAAGAATCGAAAACACTTGCGGCACGCGTCTTCGGGCATAACGCGTCACGATACGTGCACCCCTTTCCAAGCTGCGCGGTGTCGGAAATGCAACGGGTACCGCGACAAACTAGAGAACAACATTTTTTTCTACTGCGTGAGGTCCCACGTGATATGAATCTTTCGAAAGAGGAAAGGAAACGTGAACTAAATGGCGTCTGATTGGCGGACAATACATGCGGATGGAAAAGCCGCATTCCGTTCGTTTCGACTTTTTTTCGATTCCCATTCACGTTGCATTCTCTTGTACATTAAAATATTTATAAAAGACCAGAGAGATATAATGGATCGATGTTCTTTGTGTTTCATCATGCGAACACCTTTTCTCGCGTCAACCGCGATATTATGAGATACGTAGTTGTTAATTCCAAACGCGCGGCCTTGTTATTGCATTCACCGCTTTGTCTATTTATCGTGCGTTATTGAATTTTAATTTGTTCATACGTTTCTTATCTATCTAATGGTGACGACATCGCACAAGATATTTTTAGCCGAGAACTTGGATATTTGTGCGATTTTATTAAGTCGACTTTGGAACTTAATTATTATTATAAATTATATTATCTTCTCTTATTAAAAAATACTGTTTCACTTGAGAAAATTGAAAGCAAAATATTTGACCACTTATTTCTGCGAGTAAAGCGGTTATAATCTCCGTAGAAAGTTTCAATTTAATTTTCGAAAAGTTATACACAATTCTCTCATAAAAGATTACGAACTTGATATGCTGTGTGAAAAAAATGGAAGTATTGAAACCACACAGAAAAAGCAACGACAGATCAATAGAAAATTGATACTTTTCCATTGCTTTTTGCTCGATATCCTTTATCGACAGCAACGCACGTTAGTACGACGTGATTATATCCTCACGCTAATTGATTAGCTTAGGATAGTCGTTGAACATATGTTGGTCATCTTTTACGATTCTACTCGCACGCTCTTAATCCGAGGCAGGGTCCGAACACAAGAGCGGTTCTACCGTTGTGTATTACGCAACGTGTAATTTGCGGACAAAAGAGCACGTTGCTGCCGATGCTTACGATATACCTCGTTCATTGTTGCGCGACAACAATGCGTCGACTCTTTACGAGGCCAGTACCCGGGTAGGTGAAATATTCATCGCCATCGGGGCTGCTTTCTATGAACGGACGGCGTTAGGTGAACGCGAGAAATTACAGCGGCTGATTACTTACTGACGAGTCGGATACCATAAATGCGGGCTGTATTTACGCTCGTGTGTGTTATACAGGCAGAAATCAAAGCGTGGACCGCTACAATATTCGAATCGATTAATTAATATATTATATATGAAACTTCCTGCGAGTAAAGTGGAGCAATAATGTAAAGTCGAGAAAAGATATCCATTTGCAAGCAGGCATTTGCACTTATCTGACGTCCATCATAAATAATAAAAAAACAAATATTAAAACAGCACGAGTAACGATCTTCATGTACTACATTCAGTACTGCAATTATTTTATTTCTGACGTTTCCGCATCGAGAAATCGACCACAGCCGGAAGTGCTTAAAATTTTTCCGCATCTTCTCTGCCAATTGTGAAAAAACGTTCACGTTGTGAAAAACGTTAGATACAATTAACGGGAAATCATCGATCTCTCGATACACTTTAGAGGTCGACAAATCTATGTTCCCATGAAATTAAACTTTCGTCGGTCAAAATCACGATCCTGTTAAGCGAGACTGCTTCAAACGATGCGACTAATCCACTATCCCGGATTTTTGTGGGATGATCCATGAAAGAATTGCACCCGCGCACTGCGAGAATCTCCCTAAAGTATCGAGAACTGATTTTGTTCGTCGATTAGCCACGGCCGCTGGATCCTCCCCCGGCTTTAAAAGACGCGGGAACTCGCCGATACTAGGCTTCAACACGGATTTACGGAAATTTCTTAAGGACGAACGTCTTCACTTTTGCGCGAAATATTACAACGCACTCATAATAATTTCACGTGCAAAAGATATGATATAAAACTTGGCGTGTCTAATCGCGCGAGAGCAAAAAATATTTCGTTTAAAATATGTAATTAAACAGTTCTATAATATTATAAACATACTTTCGTTAATAACAAGAATTTATTTGTACATGTTACAAAATATATATAAGAATATCAAATACACAAACGTGTTTATCCAAAAAATTACATAGAAATATATAAATATAAAAACATTTTATTTTACATGTGTGCGTGTATACTATATTCTATGTAATTTATTGTCACCAAGGCAAGTAGGAAAACGATAATCATTATCATATTCATCTTATTTAGGAATGTTTCATTTTTGGTATAGGTTCCTCGGTAAGGTTTCGCCTTTTCGGCGACCATGAAGGCGGTCTGGGCAATGTAGGCCGCGGTACCGAACTCGATTGTTTGCGAGACCTACTACTACGGGTCGAAGATCGTCGTCGTTGCCGTCGTCTTTTGGCTGCTGTCGATTTGCTGGTTGTCTTTTTCTTGCCGCTCCGCTTCGTCTTTTTCTTTGTTCTGGTATTCCTTCTGGCGATATTAAGACTCGAGCTCGTAGTTTGATAAAAATTGGGATCAAATCTGTCGAAGAGTTATATATTAAATTATATTTCCTATTTGCGGCAATAATGTGTATAGTGAAATTTTGTTGTACAACAAATTTATAATACTTTTTGATAAAAGTTCTTTGCTTTATGTTTGTCTATTTTGTTTATTTTCAGTTAATAACACAATTTTCTTGCTACTATAGATATTATTTAGAAGTAGTAGATATTATTTATATTTGACAGATACAAAAAGTAAATGTAATTATAAAAATTGATCGAAAAACTCTATATTAAAAAGAATTTGAAAATATATATGGAGTTCTTTATATAATGTATATGTAGCTTATAAGTTTCGCTGAGAGATTCGTTTCAAGTTATTTGCCGAGAGAGCACTTTCCGACGAAGAGGTAGCACCTGAATTTGTTTCTCTTTTTAGCAAGTATCCCGTAGTCGATGCCACGACGCAAGGCAAGGGCGATGTCTCTTTGAAGAGTTTTACTGGACGCTATGTCGTATTTGTTGCTGATATGCGTCAGGATCTCTTTCTTAGTAAAGCCATCGGGTGGCTGTTCGGTGGAAAGCAGATCGTAAACGAGAATCGATCGGCGTACCATTTCTTGATTTAACTATGTCACTTATTACAAGAATATTTACTGCAACCAAACCTAACCAATCAATTCATAATGTTACTCACGATCAGATCATACAAATACTTGCTGAAGTTCGGCGCATATATCGTGAATTGTTATTTGTCATATACAAGCGTGTGCGTATAAAACAATAAAACAATTACATAAATAACATGTATGTAAATAACATTTTTGCAACAATTGATTTTCAGATAGATGTTTTTACGTTAAAAATCGAGCAAAATTTGACGCAAAAGTGAAAAACCTTCCATCAAGTATTACGTGTCGTTAATGGCGCAATTACCACTAATTATCATCATCGCTGTCGCGTGCAATGGGCTTAATGTCCAAGAGGTAACCATGTTGCTGCGCATGTATCGATTTGCATACTTGCTAGTGAGCTTCTGTATAAATCGATATTCTCCCGAGGAGCAGCAAACTCGTCCTCGCCCGTAGATACGTTTTATATAAAATATATAATGCTTATATACATATATATATCGATATACGTATATATAATAGATATTTTCATATATCTGCGTATATATATATACACATATATGTAACTATGTCTTGGTATTTCGAGTAGTTTGCTGTTTGCTGAGAGGGGTGCGCGGAGAGTTTAGAAGAAGCTCGGTCCGGGTGGTTGGGCGATTTCGGCGGTGGTTTTGGCAAAGAGGATTGAGACCTATGATTGGAAGGAAGGGAAGAGAAGTAAGGAAGCGAAAGAGAGCGAAAATGGAAAGAAACGGTGTCTGGAAAGAAAGAATCTGCCTGGATGGCTGCGGCGACTCTGATTTCCGTCGGGAGTTTCGCTCTTAGCGAAGCGGAGCAGCAACCGAAGCGAATTCGCCTTTAATCATTCGATTGCCAGATCCTTCCTCCTGCCACGACGATGGCGGCAAAGCCGATATTCAAGATACAGCAGCATCCGCAGCTGACGGCGCGCACTAGTTGACTGTTTGCTTATCATTCTGGCGATTGGACGTTGCAAAAAACAAACGGCGGATTAATTCGCGATGTTTTACGGCAATCTCGAAGTGTACATTTATTGCGCCTTTTAATTTTCTCAAAAGTATTTCACGAATACAAATGCATTTGAGTTGCAGATTCTAGAAGAGTCAGTATCGACTTCTTTAAGAATGTTATTCCAAATAATGCAAATAATTATTTAGGAAAAGAGAAAAAGTCTTTCTGCAATTTGTGTTTGCATAATCAAATCTCGGAGAATAATTGCAAGAAATAAAAATATTTTTGTACACATAAGCGAAGTGCCAAAGATCACTGTTTCCAATTTCGTTCTTCCGTTCTACTAACTAAATGTTACACAGCAGCATTGAGAGCAAAAAGAAACGACGACGTTATTGTATTAGCAGCGACAGTAAAATATATTTGCGCAGATTGTTAAATATTAGGTCTAAATTATTACTTTCCGTCCCGTTGAGTAGCCTGTGAAGTTTTCTGCACGGAAACTGAAAGATCGAGGATTTCTCTCAATTTTTCCGAGAAGTTCTTTCCAAGAAAATTGGTGCGGAAGCGTCGACTCTGTTAAAAGGGTGCTATAACTACACTCTATTTTCATAATTACGAACGGCACAGTTAATTTAAGTGGAGTAACCTGAATTTTTTAAAACTGTAAAATGTTTCGAAAGATGAAATAATCGTAAGATAACACTATAAAATAAAATAACAAAAAAATATCTAATTAATTTATTTATACTTATATATCTATATTCAAATTGCATAAAATTTTATTAATATTTATAAAGAGAAAAAAAAATCACATAAGAAGCAAATGCAAACTGCTCAACAAAAAAAAGAGATAAACAAGCGAGAAGAAACGCGATTCTAAGTTGATCTCAAAAATCTTGTCAGTTTATTTTCCTCATTTTTTTGTTTTTTTCGTGCAAGAAGTATCCTGGATTCCCGGGTTCCTTCGTGCATTTTTCCAATTGTATGCCACCCCCATACCGTGCGCCCAGCTCCTTCAAGTTGCGGCAAGTGGATTATTGACGGCACGAAACAATGGCGTAGCTTTGTTCGACGTGCTCTTGCGCGTAATATGTGTTCGGCGCACAGTGCACGTCTGTCTGTCCGTCAGTTTTGTGCGTCACAAGTGGCACCGGATATAAGCCGAACGAGTGGCCCTTCGTGCTGAATCGAGTCAAGCACCGTATAGTACATCTGGCTATCTGATCGGTGTTTATTAAAAATCATACGTAACTAAAATTGTCCGCACATTCAATCTGCTGCGTTTAGATGCAGCAGTCAATAATCTCTCAATCTTTATGGTAAATAGTCTCGTGATGTCAAATAAATCTTGTTGAAACATCTTAAATGTCAAGTAAATCTTAATTTTTTTATTAGTGAGAAGAAAACATCGTAAAAGATTAGAGATCTTATTAAAAAAAAAAGTATACAAAAATACGGAGTACAAAAGGAAGAACAAAAAAAAAGAAAAAATTAAAATAAATCAAGGCAGGTGTAGACAGATGTCTAATATATAGAACTCACGATTTATAAATTTCTATTCGTAAAATTGGTTGTTTCTATTTTTTGTTAAGAAAAAACAAGACTTATAAAAGCAGGTAAGAAAAAACAGGTAAGAGATGTATAAAGAACAGGTAAGAAAAAAAAAGGATCTTTTACATGAAACATAAATTCGTTAGATTTTTGGACCTAACATGGTGATGAGTAATATTTTCTTATGTTGAGAAAAAAATTGTTCTTCGATCCTTTTGTTGATTAGATTCTTTTTATCGCCTTCTCAAAGGAACCAAATACAAGAATGCAAGGACGAGATAACTCGAAGGTAATATTGGGGTCATAAAATTTATATAGACTAAATGTCCTGTTGTGTGTGTGTGTGTGTGTTCCAATACGGAAAAATACACACAAATACAGGCAACAGGAGTAGAACAAAAGTCGGCTGTAAAACTTGAGGTACAATCATGAACGAAAAATATACCACTTTGCACTCCACTAAGGTAGCTTAAAATTTAGCTCGGCAAAGAGTGTAGTTACATCTTCTAAAGGATTGAAGGAAGCAGCTTTCTCTGCGACAATTTTATTGGTCTTTCTTCAAAGAGATAGCGTAACCCAGCGGTATAGGCTGATTGCTCTCCTCTAGAAAGACATGATAACACAAAGCAAGGCAGGAGGCGGGTAAGTTAATTCACCAACGCGACTTTTTATTTTAGTGCTGTAAATCTAATCTTCGAGAAAAACTCGACTTAATGTTATACACTTTCGTTTTTTGCTTGGATGATTTCTACAGTTTTTGAGAAAAAGAATTTCATTGTAAACATGTTGAAAAAATTCACTCTGTAAAAGTAAAGTGATATTAAAAATATACTATATTATAAGTGTATAATATTATATATACATATATGTATGTATATACGTAAAAATTGTGCTGAATCGAGGAAGAAGTGTGCTCGCTCGTGAAAAAGAAATCTTTGTGACGATAAGGAGTCGTGTACTTCTGGGAATGCTGGGGTTTGGCTATGGTGAATTTTGCCATGGAGGTCGTGATCCAACGTGCAAACAACCCTATGGGTAGAGGCTTCGATTTGGTATCCGCTGATGTCGACTATCGTGCATCCCTCGAGGCGCAAAAGCGGTGCTCATTATCGAAATACAGTCCTGATGTTTGCAAGAGCGCGTAGTGCTTGCTCTTGTACAATGTTTTCAATCGCAGTTTATAGTTTTATGAAAATTATTGTTGCGTTAGTATAGTTTGCTAAAATTATCACGTATATATAAGTATATATATATGAAATGACTTATGCAACAGTGACAAAATGTTCTATAAGATGTTTATTTTATTTTTTTTTTTTAGTCTTTTTCTGAGATACATTTATTTAATTAATTTTATGTATACATTATATACCATATATTTACCGCGTTATTGCATTTCAAAAAACAGCACACGTAGTTTAATTTATATTTTAAATTCCGGAAATTAATTTATTTCACGATCCTAATTAATTAACTTCTTGTACCTTTCAACACGCGGCATCGCTTTATCTGCAGTTTGGCCCGACAAAATCTGCGACAAACACATTTCCTAGAAACCACGTAAGCGGTAACACAGAGAAGAAGTAAAACACGGTCTTATGGCGGCGCGAGGAAGTGACGCAGACGAATTTCGAATTAACGTGCTGGATGTTTGAGCACCGTGCCAGGAGAACCTCTCCAGGGGTTGCAAAAGCGACGGGGTGGCTTGACAGTGGCTGGTGGCTCGGAGGGATTCAATATAATCGCGCAATAAAATTCACTTACAAGCTATAGCCGTGCTACGCCCCCGTCGTCGCTCTTCGCAGCCCGATTCCACCCTAACGCTCTTCTCTGCTCCCTACAACTTCGAAAAGCGGAGCTTTATCCTGCGCGTCGTAGCAAAGCGCCATGAAGTATTGCTGTTGAGGTTCCAACCGAAATTTCGTTTCGTCCGAGAGAAAAATCAAATGTAGGTTTATAACATGCTTCTAACAATTCTTTGTTACTTCACTTCACAATCGAGCTGTTTATTGATTTTATTGAAGTAACATAGTGTTATACACAGCATTACAAAAAATTTTACTGTGTATATGATGTCATTTTCTGTAACATTTTACAAAACTGCGTTACGATAAAATTAATTAAATTGACTACAAAGAAGCTGAATCTTGACGCAAAGTACAAGAAGTACTCTCTGTCAGATAACGTTTATATCTGAAATACACACACAGAACCAAAGAAAATGTTGCATGGAAGATGATCGAAACGAAAGCACATCATGGCGATTATTTGACGACGCGGCTCCAATGTCTTCCATTAAATCGCGCGCTCGCGGCACGACAGCGCCGACGATATATATGAACTATGCCGATGAATGCCGACTGTTTGCATAGGTTCGAGGTGCGCCGACATGTGTAGAGGGATACGAGGAGGACGCTGACGACGAGAGACCAGGGTTAGAACTCAAATCGTCCGGGGAACGAAAGAGAGAAGCAGAACGCCACGGCGGGGCCCTTATGTACACTCAGCTGCCGGCCGGTTTTTGCGCGAGATTGAACCCCTCCATCAATGAGCCCTGTTTCGAGGTTGGGCCTGCGTTCGATGATAATGCTTGATGCAGTTGCGCGCTTTTCGGAGAGTGCAGGCAAAGCAACTTTCCTCGAAAGTTTTCTTTCGATATATTATATTCGGATATACGTTGTTTTCCGCGTTGAATTAAAAAAAAAAAAAAAAAAAAAAAAAAAACGCTTTTTTTCTCTCATTTTGTTCGATCACATAAGATGGCGGAACTCTCAAGGGACTGGAAAAACTCGAGGCATCGAGTCGAATCATCGGGACGACCTATTCCTCGAGTCGGTGGTTCTTGTCGGAAGAAGTAGCGCAAGTAGACGTCAAGAAGTAGGGGTCCAGAAAGCGAAGGCGAGTGCACGCTCCGTCGAGCGTGAATTCGCGATATTGCCTTCAAACGCTACATAATTGCGGGTATTTGACGTCATCGCAGATTTTACCTTCCACGTGATTCTCTCTGTCGTTTCGCACACGATATAAACTAGGAATCGCTCGAGAGTGAAGCTTTAATTTCAACGTGAAAATAAATTATTTGAGTTGTGAGAAACTTCGATGTTTGAAAATATATGGCAAAAATAAAACGGAAGTAGAAATAAAGATGTGTATAAATAAGAGTGTATATGTAACGATTAAAACGCACATGTGTATCTATTAAAATAATGATAATGTAATAGAGCGCACACACATGTGTACATATAGTTAATATTCGTATCACAATATACTAGTTTAATATTCAGACAAAATTCTTTCTTAAATTCATCAAAATTCATATACTCCGCAGGAAGATCGCGAAGAAGATCTGTGCTTCTTCTTCAAAGTTGCCGACTACATTCTCGTGGTATTCAGCGAGATGCAGCGTAATGCGCAAGCAGCCGTGACGGATTTATGGTAGCTGCAGAACTTTTACCGAGAAGAGCAGGAAGCGCGCCTGGCGTACATTTGGTCCTGCGAGAGAGAGGAGCTAAAATGGAAATCCTCGCTGCTGGTTGGTTGGATCTAGCTCCGCCTTTCGTCCTTGCCCCGGGACGACTACGTGTGTTACACTACGTGGTGTTTAAGCAGATACGTATACCTCTCTACCTAGCAGCATGCTGCTGCTGCTGCTGCTGCTGCTAAGAATTGCGGGACCCCATAATAGTGAAACCCGGTGGTGTGACGTCCTCTTCGCTGCTTTGGCAGCGCCCCCGGAAACCCAGGCTCGGCGTTATGGGTTTGCGTAGCGGTATGTAATCCAGGTCTTGTAAGTTCGTAACGCCGGGATTACACGCGGCCGAGAACCCGAAACGAATCGTTCTACGTAACTATTCGTAGGATTTAATTTGAGCTTTGGTTAACGGGACTTTCAGCAAGAGCATCCAACAACTCTATCTATACGAATAACAAGTCTATACGAATATTCTTTTAATCTTTTCGTCGAACCTTTAAATAAAGCTCTTTAACATTGTTGATAGATATGTTAAATGTTAAATATTGTTTAATTCATTGTCCGATTTATTGTCCTTCGGAATTAACGAAGCTCGCGCGCGCGCATTATTTGTACATATCGTGAGAGAGATACAGGTGTAACTTGAATAATATTTCACCGCAAACAAGGTCACAATTTTCCAGGCCAACGAGCAATAACTTTCCGCACGAAGCGCACATTACCGCTCATGATTTTTTATCACAGCGTGTTTCCGAGCGCGGCCGATGAGTTCCATTAACGTATACACATCTCGCTTAAATATTTATACACTCATTTTCCTGCAAGTAATTTACTCGCGATTGGTTCATGCCGCGATTAGCGCGCCCGCGAGCTATCCCGCGAGATATTATTTTCCCGGCGAAATTTAAGTGCCGTGTGGGTACAAAAAATAATAAATCCGTCTCGTGGAAATATCGGGGAAAAACTGCACAGTTGAGAGAAAAAAGTCGGCTATAGATGCGCCTACCGATAACGTCGAAAATTGCGAGCAGCCGCGTGTGCGAACGCAACGATGGGACAGAAAGAGCCATTCATCTTGACATCGATCCCGCTGCCGTTTTTCTCTCTTTTACGGTGTCAAGATAATGCGACTGTGATCGCCACAGTGTGCTCAATGAAACGGCACAATATTTGAACCATTCCGCGCCCCCAACCTCCTGCAGGCTACGCGCTCCTCCATTGCTAGACAAATATACTCCGAGTCAACATTCGCAGTACCGAATACAGCTACGTCTGATTGTATTCTCTGCCGGGACGGGGGTGAAAGAAAGACAGACAGACAGACGCTACGTGTGCGCGCGTATATATGTATGTATATATACGTGGCATTATGCTCATCGCACGTCGTCGATTCGAGAATCACGACGAGCGCGACGGGTCGAAGAGTATGTGTAATGAGAATTAAAGCGATAGAACTCGTCGAAATCCGTGATTCTTTGTAATTCGAGTTGGAACAGATTAATTACAAATCTTGACATTTTATATTTTTTCCTTCGTTGGAGTCTTTACAGCATTTTCGAAAAAAAAATAAAAATCTTTTGGTACCAATTTATCTTTTTATGATATTTTTCGCGGTGTGTTTGCTTAAAATTCTCATGCATGGCTTCCAAGTTGGAGTCTGCCATTTTCCACCCAAAAAGACCGGATGGTTTCGTGGATATTACTGTTCACTTTATCAAGACCACTTTATAAGAACTGACCGATGTTCTGTTATTTTTTTCTTGTAATTTCATAGTATTTTCAGAGCATGTCTGTATTTTCTGACAATAAATTGTTCAACTTATATAAAAAAATATTATTTAGTATTTACTTTATTATTTAAAATATCAGGTAAATGACTTCAAATTTATTTTAAAACTTATTTAAAATTTTCTTGCGTCAACAATATTTTCAGAAAGAAATGACGGTTGTCCACCAGAAGAAGAGCGAATATCGTTGACTTGATTCAATCAACAATATGGTAATCCTCGCTTCGATGACAAGATCGTCCTGGTGGAGCCGTAAAAGCCAAACAGAAAACCGCCCTGCCGGTCGTTTCGGAAATTAAGTTCCTTCGCCTTTGGCGCCCGAGTCCACGGGGATCTAATTATCAGTTTGGGAACTTTCGAAATTAATAAAACTTCGTCTGCGCTTCGTTCTCTACCGTCCCCTTTCTACCGCTTTTGCTTTTAGAGTGAGTGAGTGGGTGAGAAAGAGATAGACAAATTGACAGAGAAAGAGAGAAAGAGAGAAAGACGTGCGCGCTCTTGTTATATTACTCTTAGAAGTAAAACCGACATCCTTAGAGCAGAGGGTTCAAGAACAACCATGGAAAACGAAGAAGGAAGATTGGCGAGGAGGTTGCTTCCCGGGCGGGAAGAACGAGCGTAAAGGGTAGACCAAAGGGGCGGCTGGGAATTTCACAAGAGTTAGTATGGATCCTCCAAGGGGACGATCCGCGAAGAACGCGGAAAAGAAGAGCAAGCAGATTCGGAATTTACCAGTCTAATGCGACTGAAAGTCTTCTCCATGAGTCTCTTCGGGGAAAGAAGTTTGCGGAATGTGCTTGCGTCAGACTTCTACAGCCTTGTCATCCAATGCGCCCTATTTTCAAGATCGCACAGAAACTTTCTCAGATCCTGAAAGTCCCGCATGTTGCATTGATTATACACGTTACGTCGTTATGATGCTTGTCTGTTAAAATCGCGCTCGTTCGAAATTTTGGTTGAACGTGTTTAGACGTAAGCTCGTCTCTTTTTTTTCCCCGAAATATTTCGAGTGATTGAAAACCGAAGTAACGCCTCTGTAGCGATGACGTCGAGGGTCCTCGACCCGCCACGTGGAACGTCCGCCGCCTCCTTCCGTTCTTCACTGCACTCTGGGTCATGCACAACCCGTCGCGGAGTTTGGCACTCGAGAGCCCTGGAAGTAATTCGGTGTCACGCCAAGCTGCGGTTTTACATCGAAACTGGAGTGTCCTATTGATACACTTTGGCCGCCATTATGTCGTGCAACGCGCGTACCTCTTTAGATCTTTCGTCGATGCGCGCAATGTTCCATGTTACTTCGCAATTTCGATAAAGTGCCGCGCAATAGTAATACTATAATTTTCCTGCATGCACACACACACACACACACACACACACACACACACATCTCACATTTCACAATTTCGTAAAAGCTAGAATATGTTTGACTTAGTTGTGACGTACACGCTAATTGATATATGCGTGTATATAACAGAGCTTTTTTATAACCGCATAAAAATAAAATAAAGAGGAATATATAAAAACACGCCCGATGATTTTATTTATTCTGTTATATTAAAAAAACAGAAAATCTATTAAATAAAGTAATTACTTATTATAAAATTGTAGGGCTAATATTTTTCCTTTGGCATAAATACACAAAACTAATAAAATTTGAAGTGTTTTAATATAATAATAATAATGTTTAGCACGCTCGCACACAACATCAACGTTCCATAACAACATTCGCAAAAACACAGATGTTTCCAGAGAAATTAAAATATATAACAGCTATATATACAATTCTCGAAAACAATTGCCAAATAATAATTGAAACTATACCTATATATAAATGCGTCACATAAACTTTAATTAACATTATTTATCTTAAATTAGCACAACACGCGCTAATTTAATGATTCATATCATAAGAAAAGTAAACAAATAGAATGACTTTAAAGAGATCTTGCACAATTTAATAATACGTAAACGATAATAAATATAAGACATATGAAATTGTGTACACGATTTTAGACAATTCTTTTTCTTAAAACAATTACATACTTTTAGTTTATCCCTCTATATCGCGCTATGCATAATAATATCGATTCTACGCGCTTCCATCTTTCACATATATCTTCATAAATCGATCGTTATCTTCACGTCCACGTCAACACACCGGCATTTGTATCGCGTCATAGAAAGCCGGCAGCGAATCGTTATTCAAATCCCCGAATAAATTGGGGGTAAACCGAGCAATATGTAGCGTTTAGCCGGTATTATAAGACGACCCTTGATCGTGTCGGGGGAGAGGACATCGGTGCAGAGAATAAAACAACTAGTTTCTCCCCCGGCGAGATATCTCTCTCTTTCTCTCCTTCTTGCCACAATAATCGGGTACCGAGCGGGCACAATAAAGGTTCCAGCAGGGATATGAAGGACCCTGGATATCGTCGGTGCGCATTTAACGCGGCCGACCACCCCCTCGGCTGTCCGTCTCGCTTACTCTTTCGCGGTGGTACCACTTCCAGGAGGGGTGCTAAGCCTCGCTGTCGCTCAGGATTATCGGCTGTGATTTGCTCGTCGAATATCACGGCGAATACGCATTGCGCTTCTACATCCGGGACTTCCCCAAAACCGTTCCCCGGGGGCAGCACGCGACCCGCGGACTCTTTCGCTCCCTCGTTTCCAAGACCGCTAGTTTGGACAATTGTTTTCTGAGGGATGAGCGATCGTGATCTTTCTGTTTTTCATATATCTGGCGTATTTTTTATTGCTGCAGGGTTTTTTTACAAGGAACGTATTATAAAATTCAAGTTTATAGATAATTTCTACATTTTATTGCACATTTACTATTGAGTTTGTATGTGATTATAAAAATAGATATTAAATATGATAGATATTTTATGTGATATTTATATTTCAATGACTTTCAGTCTTGGATCGTGAGGAAGCACCTCGCTATCGTGAAATCACCACGCCCATCTCGAATCTCCCAGCAGCTGGCAACAATATTTACACGTCTTGTAGAAGGCATCTTCACCGTGACTGGACTCCGTCTGGCTCGGTCTTTCCTTTTCGCGCGATTCACGACGACCCGGAATGGAAAGAAGCGTAGGTGCGCGCCGGAAAAACCGGGAAAAGGAATATTTGTAAGAAAGCGAAGCTGTCTGCCGCAAGGTAAGAGCGAGTCGGTGGAAATGGTCGGCGAAGGATTCAGAGAGAAGAGGGAAATTAAAATTCATGAATGCTTCGAACGGGCTTCCAAATTAAAATTCATGGTGAAATTATCATCGGCTTCTCAAAAACAAAGACGCGTACGTCTCGAATTAGATACTTCTATACTTGCGAAAGTTATTCGTGACGAGAGTTCGCGGTCTCAAACTGGCTTTTCTTTGAATATTTATATATTGCTTATATTAAGCACTCATCATTTTTTATAAACTACAATCTCTCGTTTTCTTTATTTCCCTCTTTGTCCTTTTTCGAAATTTTCTTTTTCTGCTTGATCCTTAAATGACTTACCGCACAAAAGCGAAGATTATTCTTGGCGCACGAGGCTACGAGATTCTCTGGTCCAGAAGCCACTTTATTAACATCCGAAAACCGGTTAGCGATCTACGATACCTTGCTATCGTCGGAGAACAGCTCAAAGTGCTTCCTGTTGTGTTCGCCATTAAGTGCCATTGCTTTAGCCTTACTATTGTCTTCAGGCTACGTTTTGTTTTTTTTTAGACTTAGATTGAATATATTATGAATGTTTGTGTACACAAATTTTTTCAGCAATGTTCTTATTCAGTTTTTTAAATAAAAATTACATAAAGATGATAACATTGAAAGTGTCTTGCTTAATCTTTTCTTAAAAATTATTTAATATTTTAATAACTTTAATTATCTTTTACAAGTGCAAAAGTTTCACAACTTTCATTAAACATTGATATATATACTATTCTGTTCTATGGATCTTCCGACCTTCCTTTTGCTGTTACGCGAAACGTCTCTTTCGTGCCGAGAAGAGCACTCTCCGTAATTGCAATCGCGTTATAATTAAGGGAATATATGCGCACGCTAATTATATCTCTGTACAACAGCGTGAACCGCTTTCAAGGACCGATGAGACCAAGACTCGTGGCGCACTCGAGATATTCGTGAAATCTCGTGGACAGCCACGAGATGGAAGGCCGCGAGAGGTCGAGTGTCGTTCAACGGGAGGGAACGACGACGCCTCTTTTTCTCCGTTCGTGCCAAAGCGCGTTGGATCTTGGATAAATAATAAATATTGGCGAAATCTCGAGTAATATAATCATCGCTATCTCAAGATGACTCTCGCGTTAGAATATGATACATCTGCGCGTGTGAGAAAATATAGATTTGTGTACACTCTCTTTCTCTTGCGGTTGATACATATGTTGTCTTATTTATCATACTTGACTATATGTATATTTGACGAATAAATTTCGTTTCATTTGTGCAAATCCAAATAAAATCTAAAGTCAATTCTTAACTCGCTGTTAGCTCATAATATTAAAGTGTTATAAAGAATTGCTTACACTTTGTTTCGAGTATATATATCTGCACAAATAAACGTAATTGCTTTGTATATTTAAAAGTTAATATCGTACGTAAGCGTAATAAAAATTGGAAAAGAGAGTTACAAAGTGAAACATATGATGTGACAATTTTATTTCAAACGTGTGTACCAACACGCGCGTCAGATGAGACAGACAGTTTTGCAAGAATAAAGGCATTTCGAAAGTTTTGCAGGAAACGAAGGTTGCCTTTCGAGGATTAAAACGAGGCGACAAACGATCGAATGGGCACAAAGTCCAAGTTTTTAGACGATCCGCCATACAATTTTACGCCGTCTTGACGCGGACTTGCGTGGTTCTCTCCTTGTTAGCACTTAATTAACTTACCACCGGCCCGACCAGTCCCGGTGGGATGAGACGAGAAATTTCCTCTCGCTCGTACTCGTCGCGTCGCTCGAACGACGACGAGTTTCGAAAAAAACATCCTACGCATATACGGCGCGCAGCATAAATAAAGCGCAGTACCGACTCGCGCTTTTCCAGGAATACCGAAGAAATATTAATGAAATATTAATGTCGACACCTCGCGCGCCATTAGTGCTGACGCAAAAAAATAAAAGAAGACACGCGCGCGATATCGGCAGCGTACTTCGACCGAAGTAACGTCGCGCGGGCCTTCGCGTGCCAAGAATACGAGGTAAAAATACGCTCAATAGACAAATGACGTGTGGTTAATGCAATATTTTGAAGCCGAGTCGATAATGAATTGATTAAATGGATTAGTTACACTGTTCACATCTGTGACACAGTTCGATCGCACTGATGACATATTTTCTCACTTAAAAAAAAAAGGTCTTTAACGTAAAGTTAAAACAATTATATCTTATGTGTAACTGTTTCATTTTTTTTCTCTTGAATCTCGTGTAAGTTTTGTCTACATATTTATTTTAACATTATGTTTTAATAATTTCTGGTTGATTTCACTCTCTCAAGTAGCTGCGACACGTATAATCAATAACTCTGATTTACATCTCTTTCGTCAAGTGCTCTGCACATAACGATGAATAGTGTATAATGATTCACATGAGATCGTGTATCATCAAATACGTTGTGTTCGCAAGGTATCATGCGTAATTAGCAATAAACAAAACGGCACGAGTCAACAGCTTCAAAATTTTACTTATATAGACACTCGCTCTGTTGACAGGGCACACACATACACACAGACGTTCTTTATTCTCGACAAAACTGGAGGAATACGAACTTGTTGGCTGTGATAACATAAATCGGTGACGCGATCATAACACCGCAAACACGCATTACATTTTGGCGCTAACAGCATCAGCCGAGCTAACTCCGTATTTGTAATGCGTTACCGGTACTTGCACTATACTATTACTATTTGTGCTGTTAAAGCGCGCGATTTGCGAACATTAATTAATATGGCACATAACTTGCACTGAACAATGCATTATCTGTCATTGACGGCAGATTATTTCATTTGCAAGTCAGACAACAATGAAACGCGCGGATTTAAGTACGCATTATACGAAGTTATGCACGCATACACGTAATTTAAAAATTTAAGAAATGCTCTAATAAACTAAAAGCTTATAAGAGCCACCTAATCAATTCAAACGATTTAAATATAGAATCCATATAACTTAGCAAATAAATTTTAAGATAAATTAATATTAATTCCTTTTAACTTTCCGTATTATTCCTAGGATTAACGTTTTTGCACATACATATGTCGATGACCAAGCAATTGCAAAGTTGCAACACGACGGAATACAAAATAGTCAGTCCTTCAAAACTCGTCGATTTTATGACGCGTTCGCGCGGATCTTGCGAGACGCGAGAGACTAGATGTGAATTGATTTACCGTTTTCTCAGCTCTGAAATTACCAACGTGTCTTTATTTATCACTTCTGCTTCTTTTCTCCCACGTCGCTCAAGTATAGTCGACACACACGGCGTATACATTCCTGTGTTCAGCCCACGTCTTCTCAACCTACATATCTTCGCATAATCAAGCGAATATATCGGTGCAATGGAAACTTCTGCGAAGAAGATTAAGACGGTCAGTCAGATAGTTGCCGAAAGAATAATTATTCGAACATTCACGAAAATTTATCGATCTACGTGAGTTTATACGTGAGATTTATTCGAGATAAGCATCCGGGATGTGATGCCCCGCGAGATCTCACAGTGCGATTCGTGCAATTTGTACGGAAGATCGAGATCGCTTATCCGGAGGTCGAGCATGTAATCTGGTTTTAGCAGACGCCCGCGAAACGCTTTGTATTAGCCCTGCACATATAGACACGTTCATTCCGCGCGACAGAAGTTTGACGACAAAATATTTGTCGTTCAAACAGCACCCGGGTCCTGGAAGTCCCCTATATGCCACATTCAGTCGCGACGCCGCGACGCGGATTTCGGCGAGAATTGTGTCTCTATCTATCTATATATATATATATATCTCTTTCATTCCCTCTCCGCGTCGATGAATGACAACACGCCGCGAAATTAAACGCGACACCGCTCCCGACTTGATAACCAGTGGATTGAAACCGTTATAATTTCGGTGAGTTCAGTTTCAGATTTCGATGGCACAGACAGACTCCACCAAAGTGAATCACTCCATCTCTGTCAATTAGAGCTAAGGTCACTCAAGCAAATCCATATTTATCAAAGCGTGATAAATTCGTGCACATGTACTCGTATATTTAAAACTTTTTTGTCAATTTATAGATGTGGTTTTCTTGATAAGAAACGCGTTAAGATGCTAGCATCTTTTCAATTTGTAAACGATTCAACAATTTCACCTTTTAATTTGATTCAGTATTATGCGCCTCAATAAAAATTAAATACCATTCAGGAAAATAAACGGTAATTTCAATTATTACTTGTGACAAAACGCACGCGCGATTATTAAACGGTGAGAAGCGCATAAAACACGTAGAGAGTATGACAGCTGCGTACTTCGAGAGATGCGACGAGATATTAATTAGTATTTGAGACGAAGATAACGGAAGTGAGAGAAAAATAATTCACTTATCATAGCTAAAATTCATGCACTTTTTTTTTATCTCTACAAGCTCTTTCAAATTCTTTACAAAAGTGTGAAATTTGAACGAATCTTAGAGTTTTGCGATAAACTGTCCTTTTGTTATTTTAATATTTCTTTGTACAAAATACAAGTGTTCACGCACACAGATTATTCGGAAAAAAAATTGCAAGCAAAATTACGATGTTTCTTGAAAAATAAAAATCTCGTATAATCCTCTTTTACAGATTGACCGTCACTGTCAGACGTGAAGCAAAATTCTCGCAAAATATCGCGCGGCGAATGGTGCAGTAATAAAACTGCGTGATTACGAAAAATGTTATTTTCGTCGACGGGTTCGTCTTATCGTGCGCTGCCGTTATATTGCGAAAACGCAGATAACTCGTCGCATGATTGCGTAAGTGCGTCGTATTCGTACTCGGGCACGTGTCGTCGCGAGCAAATAGACGGTGTACACTTGCTGCTACCTTGGTACCACGTGTTAACCAGACTAACCGAGATAATCACTCATTACAAACGTTTAGCGTGGCTGGGTACGCGAGCTTTAGCGTCGCCGATCTCTGCGCGGCCAATTCTCCTATTGGCCGCTGGTAACGTGGAAATAACGTGTACTGCAAACACGCGAACACGGTCGTTCTAGTTAGTGTACTGCGCGATCTATTTTGTCCTTTTCTCTTTTTCAGCGCCCCCGGAAAGAGGATCGCGTTTATCTTCTGTCATCTGAGAGAGAGAGAGAGAGAGAGAGACAAAGAAGAAGAGAGGAAGAGAAGACGACAGACACAGAGAAAATGTTGCACTTTAATAGCAAAAATTTTTCTTAATTAACGTAAACATTGCTTTATTCATATAATATTAGCTAGTAATTTATAAATTAATTAATTATTTATCAATGATCAAATTAACGATGATATTTCTTGTCGTGCTTGATAGCGGTTACGCTAAATTTGGTTGTGCCTACCTATTTACTTAGCGTAGAGGCGGATCTTACATGTATATGTACTACTTAATTACTAATTAACAGTGTGTCCTCAAATAAATAAAGGACCTAAATTAGCATTAATTAATTTGACTGATAATTCTTCCTGTATGATTTTAATTTTTGCAACAATCAGAAATAAAATAACAGAAACATTATAATGTACGTTAACAAGTTCTAGCAAATTTTGTATGTTAAAAGAATATTTTTTTAACATAAGAGAGCTGTCATACACACACATACATACATGGAAGAAAAACAGAAATTGTCTAACAGACGCTATTGCAAATTTAAATCACAGATACTCTTAGAAACGATCGTAATTTGCATTTTGTTTGCTTGAGACTTTTTGTGGCTCTCTTATTCTCAGAATGGGAAATATGTACGACTGTTCATAGTTATTTTTCTCTCTTCCAGAAGAATATCTACGGGAAAAAAATCCATACAAAATTAACATTTTGAAATCTTTTGAAATATTGAGAACGGCGTGATGCGTTGCGCCGTATTGATCCGTCATTAGGTAGTTGCTCCGCGGGATTATATCTGCGGTGATCATTAACGACTCGTTAAATCTATCGTGTATTTCATGCGAATGTTTAATATCGTATTATCGACTTCGCGGTAATCGCCCGTTGAGAGCAAACAAGCTTCAAAAATTAAAACGTAATGGGGAAAATTGCGGAACAGTTTAGTTACAGATTATCATTTATCATCAATTGAATAGCGAATCAAAGAGAAACGTAAATAAAGTGACTTTCGTCAAAATATTTTGCAAACGAAGCTCGCGCACACACAGGTCGGATTACAACTGTAACCGAATGCATACATTTTTGAAATATTCACGCAACACAGAAAATATATTTATCTTTTTATTCTTTTGTAAAAAGTTATTGTGCTCGTTTCTAAATCCGACTCGTGGTCGATTGTAAACCTTTAATTATTTATTCCCCTACTTTAATTGTTGTTTATTCCTCTGCAAGAGATTATGTGCCGCCTCATAGGCTGGACCCCGAAAGAGAATTCGAGTGTCTTCGCATGCTGCGCGACGAGAGCTGCCGCCGCTGCGGCGTATATACGTGGCCGCGTTCGCATATGGTCGCGGAAGGTCGAGTGACGTGGTCCCCCAGTCCCGGCTGCGCAAATATTGATCGAGGTGTCGCCGTGACGAAAAATTCCACCGAACGGGAATAAAATGTCCGTGACGTCGCAGAAGATGGCGCAGAGCGTGACTTTGGAACGTGCTCCTTGGCTCAAAGTCGAAACGTCGTCAGCCAGCCTGTACGTACGTACGATTGAGACCGAGATTAGCGATTCGCGTCGCCTCTCCGACGATTCGATAATTTTGCACGTTATCATATGTGCAAGTATATTTTTCGATACATTATTTAATTTTTACGTTATTGATCGTTGTTCAGGTTCTTTTCATTGAATAGTTTGTTTTTTTGTACAGATGTTACCTTCGAACTACACACATCGTTACTTAGTCTAAGTCAAGAATGTCGAAACCTTAGAACACTTCATTTTTAAATAATATTGCTTTACGAATTACCGTAGCTTTTTGTGAAAAGTTAATTTATTACACTGACCTTTTATTGTGTTACTTTGATTGTACATACATCACAAATAATCCTTCACTCGGCAATCATACTTATCCAATCTTATCTAAACGTCGCAACAACAACTCGACGTCGAGTTCGGAACCGGAAGTAACACCGTCCGATTGCCGGCCACCCTCGTCCAAACCGACATCAAGCAAGCGGTTTATCAGATCGTTTCTCTATTGGCGTCGTATCTGCTTATCGGCGAGTGTGTATTAGATAATAGGAAAGCGACGGCAAATCCACCTTCCCTTCCCTCGCTGCGGTTCCGTCGAGGAACAGGTGGCAAGCGCGCTACGTGGGGTAAGCCCTAACGCGCCCTAAAGCTGCCCCTACTTCTAAGAGGACCACGATGTACAACACCACAGGGCACCATGGGGCCACAGCTGGGTACCGTGTAAATGCCCGGGCTACTCACCCCATGCTTCTCAACTGCATCCCCCGTATGAGCTACTCTCGAAAAAAAAGACATGCATCCCTCGCAGTAAAACCGACTGTGATGCTGCCAAAAGATCTTTGTGGGTCTTGACACGCATTTACTGGAGTTTTTTTACGGAAATCCACAGTGTTATCGACATAATCAAGTGAAGACGTCTTATAATTCGAAGATGTGTTTATAATTTACAATAAAATTAATGTTTCTAAATTGATGTGTATTCTCTTCTCTTTGGACAGGCAACATAATCATAGAAGTTAAACGATTATAAATAATATATCAATTTATATTAATAATAAAATTATATTAATAAAACATTTATATGTATGTGATATGTACACGATAATAATGTTACAGTTGTTTATATATGTACATGACACATTGCGACAAGAACATTGATCTCTTCCTTAAACATGCGAAAGAAGAGAATGTCAATATAGATATTGTTCAAATTGAATATACATGCCAATTATATATATATATATATAAAGCTTTTTAAAATATTTAACTATCAAAGATCGGGACATCACTTCTGCAATCGTCTTTCTCTCGACTTGTCGAATCTGAAATACACGCGTTGCACAAACACGCACGATATTATTCGCGCGGTATTTATTTTCGGAAACTGTGTAATTGTTTCGCATTTCCACGCTCTCTGTAGATACATGTTTTGTACATATTTACACATTTACATTGTAATTACTCACCGCGCGGAACGACCGCCCGAGGGGATGAGAAGGGGGTCTTTAAACATTAAAAGAATATTTGCCGGGCAAATGCTGATAAATCATTGTGCGTAATGCAGTGCAATCTTAATAATTCGAACCGTTAAATGAAGATTGTTGAATACATAGCGACAATATTTTGAACCAACAGAGCGTGGATATGTGAAATCGTAGTCGATGCACACGCAAATATACATAATATACAGCGATAATAGCGTGTCTGCAAGATTAAATGTCCCATTAAAAATATCGAGAAACAAGTATTTTGAAAATTATTGACGGCATCAGAGAATACAAGATATTAGATTAGAATTGGATAGCAAAAGATGAAATATATTAACATTCAATATATCGACTTCTTGTCTCTCTTTAATAATGTTGTCGGAAACGGCAAATTTTAAAATTCACAAATTTATTTACGCATTTTTACATTATAAAATTGAGAAGTGTTTAGTTTCCGGAAATATTCGGTGCGCCACATATTTTATTTACATATGTGAATAAAGAGGATATCGTGCAAATATTTGTGTAATAAATGTCTGTTGCAACATGTTTAATCTTTTTTTTTTTAAAGCACCATTTTTATATAAAAATATTGTTGATAAAATATTGTCACGTTGTTTGCTCTTTCTCTCTCTCACTTTGTGAATTCTATTTTATTATTTCTTTCTTTTTACAAGAATCTACAATTTAAATCGGAGATTTTTTTAATGCTTTTGTACGTAACATTGCGTGTAACGTAGGATTTTACAGTACTACTAAGCGCACAGTTATGAATCGCCTGTAAAGTGCTCTAAACAGCCGTCTCGCATTAGTGCAATCGTTGATAATCGCATCGCCGTCATACTTATTAGGGAAGATTTGAAAGTATCGCAAAATAGACGAAGCTCGACTACGATGTTAATCGCATTAGTGCAACGTTGCACGATAAATCAGATAATTAGTGGCCGTTAAGCGCATCGTAAATCGGCATTATCAGAATCGGCTGACATCGTTTTGACATGGCGCCATGCTTTGTTTGGCGACGCGTTGCGGTAAAGCAGCTTGTATGCTTAACAAATCTTGCAATCACCGAAATGTTGATTGTTTATCAGTTATTATTCTTCCAACAAAACGATATGTCTGTATTACAAACGTATGTTTCATAACGACGTAAAAAAATACACATCGTACATAATATACCTAATAAAAAAATTTCCAAAAACATAAAAAGGCATTTCACAGGTTTATCTCAGAACGGCAATGCATTATTAGCCGTTTTTTCCGTCGAATTGACAAATTACAATTATAGTTTCGGTGAATACATCAGTCCAAGTTCATCTTCAGTGCGCAAACACGTTACAGTTTTTATATCTGACCATTTTAATAATTGGCGAAGAAAGAAACACTTCGATTCATTTCATTTCGACTTGAAAATTTATGAAAAATTTATGAAGGAATATATCATATTGACGTAAGCGCAAAACTGCTTTTCGGAGTTTCAAATATTCCCACGCATAATCTCTATACGCGTTTAACAAGTCACTCTCCCTTCGCGCGTACTCAAAAAAGTAATCGCTTTCGAGTAGAACGAAGTTAATCGCGACACGGTACTAGTCGATGTAAACTATCTTTCAATGATACTTCTAAGTCCAGCGATATTACGAACCAATTCCCCGAGGCGAGACCGACCTGTCCCCCCCATTCTCACAATTTCCCATACGCTTTATGCCGACACATCTTTCTTGGGGTCTATCGCCGGGGGTCGAAATACTTTCATGATCGATAAAATTAGGTTTCGGCTTTGCGGTTCTTCCCTGTAAATCAATTACCCGCATTTAACCGTATATATAGGGTAGAAGTAAATGATGCAAATTATATCTATAACGTAAAATAGAAAGTTACATCTAATTTCAAACTCTATATATATATATATGGTTTATAGAAAACGTAAAATGAAAAGATGAGCGTTCTTTGATTTAATATGTATATGCTCGATATATATGTATGTGTATATATATATTCTCGCGACATCAAAGGCAATTTGATGTTAAAATCTTCGGAGATACACAGTGAAACGGTCAATTTCAATCGATTCTTCTATGTTTCGTCGCTCCCAAGAACCGCATCCGTTGCACTACGTTATTTCCCAGTAGAAGACGAAGGGTGGCACGTGGCTCTCGCCCCATCAACATGGCACATCGGCGGCGGCGTCGACGATGGCGGTCGTACGGAATGTTTTGACAAGGGGGTGGACGCGGCGCGTGGCGTATAGCTGTTTGTAAAACATCACCGGCTCCTTTATCGGAGACGATATTAAGCGGCGCGTGGGTCACGCCGAGCTCGCCTCGGCCATTGTTCGCATTGTCGCGGCTCGATTGCCGAGAAAAAAGGGCTGCGCTGTATGGAAGAGAAACGAGGAGAGAAGGGAGTGATATTGTCGACGAGGCGCTGCCGTGATTCCCTGTATCCCGAGCGCATGATAATCTAATTGAAAATAAATCCTCGGGTTAAGCGAGACGATACGACGGCGATAACACCGGTCTTTACGGAGATTACCAATTTACATTCCACGGTCCAGATCGACATGCAGCGTGATATTGCAGGATTACAAAATAAAGACAAGTTCTTAATTCGACGTCAATCTCAATTAGCACGATAAAATAACGTGCAGATTGTGTAGCGTTCTATGCGAAAACCTTTGGTTTTTATTTTCTGTCTAACGCAAAATAACAGTAATGTTATTTTGGCGTAAATTTAAGTATCCGTTCTGAGGTGATAACATTTATGTCGTGGAAGGACATATATATATATATATAATCAGCGCGCGATTTATTATTTGTCCATATATAAGAGAAACGATCATTGTCTCGCGGTTCGCGGCGTATGGTCGCTCGCGGGATATCGCGAGTCGTCACGCGAGGAGGGTAGATTAGTGTCCCTGTGACTGGGGGTGGAAACGCGGAAACGTGACGGCTACGTGTCCGTATTGTTTGCGCGACGAAAGTAGGGACCCGCGGACGCGCGAGTGCTTATTTACACGGGACAAATAGGCAAACAAGGAATTGTCGCGCGGCTCACCGCGAACGCATCAAGTTCGCTCGGAAGAGTCTTGCGACGACAATTAGCGTCGATAGCGAAAGAGAATAAGACTACAGATACACGCACTCATAATATTTTAACGTCGGTTCTACGTGAACGTCCGTACTGGAATTTTTTACACTCACAACCGGATGAAATGGTTGGATGGAGAAGATACATGGTCTTTCTGAAGTGTTGTAGAATTGAAAATCTTCACCTGTATTGTGTGTAATGTCACATAGTTTACATAATAGTAAGTTATTACATGTAACAGTAGATTTTCTACAATTATAATTGTAATAGTGAATGATTATTGTTACATATACAGGACAGATAATGTATGTAATATATTTTATTTATCATTCTTTTATCGTCGACCGCAAACGTTAGCGCGCTTTATCAACAAGCCTCGGAAGAACGTTTGAAGAATATTAGCGAAATTTATTCGTAAATGTTTGCCAATAGCTTTTTCCGTAAGGGAATATTCACAAATGTCGATCAAATTTTATTTTATCTGCAATCTACGAAATATCGCTCCCGGATCTACGCAAAATCCACCGAAGTCGCGTAAATTTATCATCCATAAAATGTACACTAGGCATATTGACGTAATATTCGGTTAATAAATCATCTGCTGTAAAAAATATGCCCATCGTATGTACCTAACGCCGTTATTGAAAATTATTCGTGTAGATATTTTGTCGATGTGTGTGCTTCTCCTTGTGATTGCACTCAAAATATTATGGCTATCTGTTTCCGATAAAATACCGGACGAGAGAACGTGAACCGAAAATTTATTAAAAATATTTCTTAAGAAACTTCAATTTCGTGGTTTTTGCATTTTGCAATAAATATATAAATATATTTTTGCACGTGTCCATTTACAAGAATATATATGTATTCTTTGTTACAAGCGCTTTAAGGATATACAACTTTCATTATTAATGTTTTTATAAAATATGTCGAGAGATACCAAACAATAATATTGAAAAAATTAGTTAACAAAATATTGACAATAAACATATAAATTGAAATATCGTAATGTTTATAATCGGCAAATTGTTGTGTTATCGGTCATCTCTGATATTGCAACCTCATTGATAATGGACTAACATTTGTAAAGTAAATAATTGTTCCTTGCTGTTCTGAGATTAAATTCTTCTATATATAGACAGGCAATGGAAAATTTCTTTCTCTTATCATCTCTTTATAAAATTAAAAATAGACAGGAAAGAATTCTTTTTCGCGTCAGAACAAACTTTGTTATATGTTTGTAAATACTTTGAATTACATCTTTCTCAAGAAAGAATTAGTTTTGGGAGCTTAATTGGCATCTCATATATAATCTGCCCATTTTGACAACAAATGAATCTAAAGATAGTATTTTAACCTGGAATATCTGAGCGGTGGCGAAATCTCTTCGAGACCGGCCGGTACTTGCGCAAGCTTAGCTTGTCACGCCGAATGGCAGCAGCGGGGTTGGTTGCAGCGCATGCCACGGGGACTGAAGTCTGTTTGCTCATGAAATATGCAGTCATGCGCCCTCCATAACTGCTCGTAAGCACTGAAACTTGCGTGCATCGCCCGGCTGCACTGCTACGGGATTTTCCGTTCTATTGCACGAGGGAGGACTATTTGCAAAAGCGACGCGGAATATCGCAGGTGCGAATAAACTATCTGATTATTAAGAAATAATCATAATGAATAAGAAAAATTCAGAATATAAATGTTATAAATCTCATCAGGATCGAACTTGTGGTTTCATTAATTCTACGAATAGTATTCGAGTAGAGTCACAAGCTGCAACTAATTAAGAATTCATGCTTATGGTCTGATTTGAAGCCTTATCATTTACAGTATATCGCCTCCGCATAAATAAAAACAAATTAATAATCTATAAATCAATCTTTTATCAACACTATTATTAAATAATATTCTCCACGACTTCACAATTATTTTTTTAATGAGAATGTAATAGCTTTGTGGTAAGAATAAAGAGAAAGAAGCGAGAGAGAAAGAGATCACGATGTTCGTGAAATATAGCTTATTAAAGAAGAATTCAACGCAAAAAGATTGAGTCAACTAAGTCCTCATCTTCTTATTTCAACGATTGCTGGTGCAGTTGGCTTAATGAACGTAAATCGATACCTTCCGCAAGAGAAGATATGGAAGTACCGCGTGCGCAAATACGGTTTTTTGTTACTTGCGCCAGAAGCGATGATCAATATCACATCAAGAGTTTCGAATTGATCACGGCTCCGTACAAACATTTTAACAAACATTCTCCTGCTTTGGCCGCTGAACGTTCTATTTAAGCGGAAAATAAATTACATTTTACGCACGTCCTGAACTATATTATATATGCTTTATTATTGATACGCTTCGAATATCATCCTCGATTGTTTCGTATTTTCCTAAGTCACGCTTGTTTTTACTGACCGTCATGCTAACAATCAGGTCAATCGAGAATACGAACAGATCCATCAACGATTCACGCGAAATTGTGAATTTTTTTTTCATCGCAACGCGTAACACGCCCGAAACCGGATATTTCCTGCACAGCCCCTGACGCGGTGTTTTGTTCGTAACAAATATTTCCGCGTTGCCCGGCGGAAATTGCCGCTTTCACGAAACGCAACAGCGTCGGCAATGATTCGATAGAGAGACGAAATAAAATGGTCTTTCATATACGCGATCGCTATCGCCGGACTCTCGATTACGATACGCAGGTTAATTGCGATAACCTGCCCGTAGTGTGTAACACATATATAGAAAGGGTCTCTCCGATAACATATGTGTGCTGTCCTCGGGGTTAAATAATCCGGTATATGTCCCGTCGCGGATCGCCTATCTAACTTACATGCGCGAACATGACGTGCTTTCGTGCGCCACGTAAGGTCGTAAAAAAGGTTGGCAGGTACACACCTTGGCATGTCAACCACGACGAAACGCCAACATCACGCCATATGCTTCGCTTTTGGCCTCGCGAAGCTCGAACTGCGCCAATCTGTGAGCTGCTGCTTGCGTTTCGATTATTCGTGGGGTATTCGCGGGGACGAGAAGCGCAGCGAAAACAGCGCATAGTGTATAACGCGAGTACATAAACAGGCGAGACGGCAGCAAAACACGGAAGGATCAAAACGCTGCGAGGAATCACGAAACGACGAATCAAATGAGGATAGCGTTCGAAAGAGAGTATGCAATAGCGTTTCAAGAGCACACAGTTCATGACGATTTCATGTTTCTTTTGAATGACTAATAAGGCAGAAATAACTTTTATTTCGATCAATAAAACACTTCATTACGCAAAAAGAACTATCTTAATATCTTGGACAGGATATATATATATATAATATATATAATATATAGATATATATGTAGCAAAGAAGAAGCAAAGAAGTTTCTTCCGAGGGCTAAGCTCTCTTTACAGTCGCTTATAGACGAAACGATGAACGCATATTAGAGCGGACCGATAGCTCGATAAGGTCCAATCGATAGTTGCTCGGTTGGTTGGCTGGATGACTGACTAGTTGGTTAGTCGAGTATATACATATATTATATACGTACATATATATATATATACACACACACACACACATAAGATATCTCTCTCTCTCTCTCTCTCTCTCTCTCTGTCTCTTTCTCTCTATTTCTCTTCTCTATTTCTGCGTCCCTCTTCGTTCGACCGCTTCACTTTGTGTGTAAGGGCGAATAAGACTGAGTAAGGGGTAGTAGGTAGGTGGTATAGATTGAGCAAACAGCGTTTATAGCGCAGAAGGGACTCCTCTGAATTTCCTCGACACGAACCGATCGCAGCAAGCAGCACACGAGAGAGAGAGAGAGAGAGAGAGAGAGAGCTCTCCTCGATTATCGAATACACCAGCCGAGGTTATCGATTGCTTGCCGTTGAGCATCGTTTTCACATGAGCCCACGTGAAAAAGCGTGAGATTCGAAAGGTTTATGAGATTGCGAGCATCTACGTTTGCGAAATGTGTTATTAAACACGATTTTATCGCAGGATCTCTGCTCAAACTTTTCTTGCTATATTTGTATTGTATTTTACGATATTCTTTTACATTATATTTGCGATTAAAAATGAGATTAATTATAAAAAACAGCCTAAAAATAAGAAAAAAAGAGAAAGATGATAAAAATACGTGGATCATTCTGCGAGTTCTCGGGTTTAAAAGTGAGCGAGATAAGTCTGCAGCTTGAGAACAAGGCGGTATATCACGTATGTAACATCGTTTCAATTCGGGCCGATGCTTTGGCCGATCGGCTACGGTCCTCATCGTCCGTGGATGAACGGGCGGATGAATCTTCCTCCGTCGCGGAGGGTACCATCGTAAAAAATTCATTACCCACCCGAAGAATCGATCGCCGAGCCCCGTGTAATTACGTGCTCTTTACACTATACCACGCGCCCGCTGCCTCGAAGACTGGACGTAATGAGAACGCGAAAAAAAAGTCGACAACGAGGCGCTATCGAACTACTCTGTCTTTGTTCACGTTGCATAAAGGCCGACTAACGTGAAAAAAAACGATTATATTGGTTTGATTGAAGAAATTTAGTTCAGTTACTGAAAACAGTTCACAAAACTGAAATAAATAAATTTAACCAATAATTAAACTCAACGTATAATTTAAAAACTCGCCGAAATAAGACATAAACACTTAAATACAAAAATAGAAAGAAATACACAGATTTAACAAGTTGTAATTTAATTATTATTGAATATTTATTGTTTGATAAATTATTAGAGTTTATAAGACACTCGTTACTTTTAAGTATCTTATTGATTTTATAATTTTTAAACCATATCTGTTGAATCAAGTCTTACTAATTTAAATATTTAATTTTATTCCAATATTTCTTATAATGATAATTTAGAAAATATGTTCAAGCATATTTTTTAGCAAAGAAGAAAAAAGTCAAAGATCTTATTAGTGTTTCATACAAAGCGAGCTTAATGTCAGGAATGTGCATTCTCGTATAATGCTGCTGCCATTATTTCGATCCGGAACGAATCGCTAATTTTGCAGTGCGGTTCCGCGATTTATACCCTTCATTTCGCGATTTGTACGAAGGAGTGCACGCATGTGTCCGCGAAATATATGTATAAAATCTTTTCGGTACTGACAGAACAAAAAGGTCGCGAGCAATATTACGACAAATGTAGTACATATTTATATAAATTTATTTGTCATTTACATAATTTTACTTGTCTTGCGATTCTGTTCGACCCATTACCTGCTTGACATCAAAAATTTTCGCATTTGTTTTAAATTAATGCACAAAATACAATATATACGTTGTTTCTCACTTAGTGCAAAGGAAGAAGACGTTGAATTTAACAACTATAACGAACATAAATAACGTTCTCAGAATAGCTTTGCGAAAAACTTTATTATTGTTCACATACAGGGAGAAAAAAAGGTACCGGCCGGAATGATTCACAACACAGTTTATACACCTGACAAGATTATAATATCAGCGTGAAGCTTTCATATCTTCTTGCCTATCAGTATGTATGTACGTCGTAAGAGACGCGTGGACTTTGATCGCGTCGCGATCGTTACGAAAACTTTAAAGACGGTGAAAAAAGACGACTTCAAAACAGCATCTTACTTCTTCGTTAAATATACAAAGTCCATATGACATAAGTATCAAATAAAAAAAGAAATATTTAATTGTTTTGGAATTTTATTTAATCTGATTTTTCTTATCGCTATCCTTTCTCCCTTTTGGTATCATTTTTTGTAAATGTTATTTTACAAAAATAGAACAACGAAATCAATATGATTTACGAAGGTTCGACTAAACGTTTTGTAATCGTCAATTAATTGTTATCGATATCCGGAAGAAACGATGTCTACGGCTAAAAAGAAGTTTTTGAGCCGCTTTTTAACCTGATTTCGCGAAACTCGTTTTCGCTGGCGCACACCTAGGGATTGCTTTTAATTAATTGTATCAACTGCCGTCGAAGCAACGAAGTGGACGTGATTTGACTAACGAGGCAAATTCTTAAATTAACGAAGAAACTACCTCGGCTCTCTTTCTCTGGAGTTCTACAGCTTTTCCATTCCTTTCTTAGTGTCCCACCGTCTTTTCTATTAGCCGTTTCTCCGCGTTTATTAGTTCACGTTCTTGATTATTTAATCACAATCGATTCACGCTCGTTCGTTCTTTAATTTCCGATTATTTTCTAATTTTAACTAAATTTGTCAAAATTATTAAGAAGAAAAGAGAGTTGTGCAGAATATTTTGCCTTTATATATAATTTTGTTATATATGTATACGCATTAAGATAACATATCTTGTCATGTCAGGAATAAAATATTTTACAGAACAAAATTAATGCAACAGGAGTATATATTACATTCGCTCTATTTTCAAATTAAATTCAGGATTATAGTAGAAGTTTTATAATCCACTTTCATCAAAAATATCCGAGGAATCCGAATTATGGGGGGGGTTTTCCAAAAATCAATTTCGTCCTGAAATAAAGTTTGATCGTGATAGCATGAAATCTCTCGCAAAGTGTAATATACACTGTCGTCTGGGAAGGGAGAGATAAAAAAAAAAGCGAGAATTGTTTTCCGAAGTAATAAATTCCGCGCACAGAGAGATCTCTATCGCGCGACAGTAAATCCTCGTCCGACACCGAAAATCTCCTGCGCAAAAAGCGTCGCGCGCTATTATTATGGAAAGAAGAAAAACAATTTCACAAAGTAATAAATCCCGGACACAGAGGCTGTTGTTCGCCACGATGTAAATTTGTTGCCTCGCTCTCGGCGTGGTAACGCTACAATTTTTACTTCGGAGTGAAACTTCGCACGCTGGAGAACGTTTCGTCGTCGGATATCTTATCGTTGAACGCGGAGCACCGTGCGTTATCAAGTAATGTATTTATGGGGTGGGATATGAACCTAGAGATATCTCACGAGTTCGTAGACTAATACACATTCAACGACGACGGCGGTGTGCTGTGTCGCGAAAGTGTACAAGGTGAAATCGAGAAAATGCAACGTCGACAAGGCTTAATTTTTCGGAAATAATCGCAATTAATCTTTTCTGCTTGAAATTTTATCTCTCTTTAATTTAAGTGAATAAATTGCCGTTCTAGACTCATTAAATTTTTCTTATCAGACAATGTTCTTTTATTTAATACAAATAATCAATTTCAATTTTATATCACGTATATTTTTTTAACAACTTTTATTATGTAGTAAGAGAGAGAAAAAGAATTAAAATACAGATACCTATTAGGCTTAATAATTTTGCTTTCTTGCTAAGTATTCTAGATACACCCTGTATATACGATTGTAAATTCACGAACAAACGTAATATTATTACACATTAGATCGTATTATTTGTAGAAACAAAAACCACATCTTTTAGAATGACCTGATATCAAAATTTATTTGTAGCCACATGACTAAAATTTCGAAATTTTTAAGAGTTTGTTCACGTACTGTCGCAACGAGATCACAAGTGCATGCCACCGCCGTTTGAAGGGTTTACTCAAGTGTCTCGCGCATATGTACATTGGCCCTCACGACTTCGAATTAGAAACCAATATATTTTACTTTACTGTATTTCAGTGCAACATGTTATGTCAATTTTTCCGACAATGCGACAATGGCAGTAATTATATAAATAGCAAGAAATATTTCAGCGTACAATCAAAAAGTCTTTTTTTATCTTAAAAAATTATTGCATAACGTATAAGAAAGCAATTTGTAAAATCTTTGTATTATTCTTTATTACATGTAAACGATAAGTTGAATCACTCGTTTGCTCTATAGAATACGTATATCGGATTATCATTTCGAGTATTAGCTATCTTGAATGCGATTCTCGCAATTTGACACTCGTGAAAGGTGAACGATCGTCTTCGGGAACACTGGGCGTCGAAAACATCGCAATCGACCAAAATATTTAACCTGCGATTAACCGCTCCTCCCGTACACAGAATGATTCAAGAATCAAATACCGAAAGTCAACCCGTGGGGTAGACTGGGTACATATTGTACTCGAATACTATCATCCTGCCTACACGAACCGAGCGAGTTTGCACGTGGTTGTACTCGCAGAGTCGTGTGTATGACGACGGTATAATAGTAGTTACACATACTCACACTCCAAGAGTGGAAGCAGAGAAAGAGAGAGAAAGAGAAAGAGAGAGAGAGAGAGAGACAGAAACGCGAGAGAAAAAGAGATCAAAGAGGAGGATAGAGAAACACTTTACAGAGAGAAAGAGAGAGAAGGAGATGGAAGGATAGAGGCAAGAGAAAGAGTGAGCGAGATAGGAGAAATGCGCCGAGAGAGAGAGAGAGAAAGAGAGAGAGAGAGAGCGAGGAAGACTGGAAAGAGAGAAACGGCAGAGATGCTGCTGACATTGCTTGAACATATTTGAGTTGCTCCGCTCATGACCAAATATTTATTTATTTGCTCGGTAATACACATTTGTATTAACCGCGTAGCGCACGATTCGAGGCACGTTCATTCAGATTTCCCTCGCAAATTTCGTCGACCCGCGCCGCAACGCGCGCGACTAATTGGTAACCGCCCGCGGCCACTTATCGCACTTATCGCACTCATATCGAACTTACTTCTACATGCGAAAGATCACTATTCTTACAACATATGGAAATTCTTATTCAGCTTATTTCAAGAGTGTTTGATTTCAGTATTTAAGACTACCTGAATTTGTTTTTTTTTTAAGATTTATTCACTAGAAAATCATAATGAAATAATGATATGTGTGTTAAATATGTAATAATAACAAACTTCAATTTTTCTTACAATTTTTTGTCTAGTTTTGTAGACTTTATTTGAATACATAAAATGGAATAAATATGGAATAAATATGGAAATCATACAACTTTCATAGCGAAGAATCAACGTATTACGATAATATTGTATAATATAGTAGTAGTAATATATATAAGTATATATATATATATATATATATATACATACACAAATATATGTATGGCACATACGTTGTATTTACAATCATATTTCTACACGTCAACAAATTTCCCCCGGCGCTTGATATAATCCGGCCATTTACTTTTCTCTACGTCTTTCTCCGGGACCAAGAGAGATTCTCGATATATACATGAACCATTTCGATCGCGTTTCCCCGGCTGCAGTTCGCTGCTATACCATTATTTGGCTGAACCAATCTTTACCTTTGATACGAAGCGGTATAAGTGGAGAGAATTACTGAAACGGCTGTTTGAGTTGGAAATATTTGGAGTGACGCTTCGTTCTGCCGAAGGGTTTATTGAATTTTGTTTGGCGATATTGTAACTTCGGCTGCTTGACATATGCGTATGTAATAATAGTATCTTTCAATCATCGTCGTTACATATGCTTCCGCGTATTGCATTAACAAATCATTTGGCTTTCTCCTCAAATTTAACAATAAATAATAAATCGCATGTCACGAGAGCAATTTTTTACAAACGCGCTGAATTTAAAAGAGTCTCTTGTGAAATAAATTTTTAAAAATTTATGTAAAAATTGTATCAAATTAAAAAATTGCAAAATTGAAAGATATTACTTAAATTATTGCTACATTGTGGAGAAGAAAGAAAGAGAGAGAGAGAAAGAGAGCTATTCGCAATATATTGCGAACTAAAACAATATACCCTACATTTATTGACATTACGATAGCGAGATAATTCCAGGTGAAAAAGAATAACATATAAACCGATATCTATGCATGTATATATGCTGTACATTATCTAACAAATTTGTTGGCTACCGATTGGCGGATTGACAATACACGCGTTGGCCCAATCGGCCAGCACAATCACTGGTGTGTACGTAACGATATTATCGCAAAGTAATGTAGGTCGGGCGCAAACAAAACGCCATTTATCGATTAATTATCAATGAAAACTGTACAGAAACAGTAATCTTGCTAATTCCCTTCCCCCGCGAGAGACGTCATAAAATTGTGTCTCAGCGTGTCTGCGCGTCTCGACGTGCGAACAAGCAAGGTGTCATCAACATTTCTATCTAAAAGAGGTCAAAAACCCATTATCATGTGCAAAAGCCAACAAATACAGAAGCATATTGTTCGTGTTGTTCAGACCGCGGATCACGACTCGAGACAGTTTCGCTGATGAAGAGTAATGTGAAAACATTTTATAAGACATTAATTTCTCGTTGTATAAAATTATTTTATATAATTTAAAAGTTTTCGTGTGAGAGAAATTTAAAAGAAAAACAGATTTAGTTATATTGAATTGTGAGATAGATATTTTTTTATATGTAAATATAGATAATAAAAAATAAAAATGCTCGGCAATACTTATCTAAACAAACGTTGTCTGAAGATACAGTTTGAAATTAATCGTACATTTATTCAAGGATTTCCAACAAAATCGAGGAATGTCTACGAAACTGGAATTGAGGAAACGCGGCCCGTGCGTGTACGTACGTGCCCGTGACAACACGTACGTCCCGATTACCGGGCTACCAGCAAAATCACGTTTCCGGAACGGCGAATAGACGCGTTCGACGATTTGCGAGTGTTTCCCCGGAAATTTTCGCCTCGCTTCCTGGATTCCATACGCTTTCGTTGGTACGTAAATATCGACTCTACGTCCGCTCAAGGAAGTTTGCAGTTCGCTACGACTACGTTTTCACAGTGTAGATATGGTCCAATATGGTTGATATTAAAATAGATTATTATTGGAGAATATTTTTCTTTCTTTTTTGTGTGTCTTCAATTTTTTATTTTTGTTTTTAATATCAGAAAGCGGGGTTTGTTTTTGTTTGTAATCGATAAGTTAATTAAAACAGAAAAAGAAAGAGAAACAATGTGTTATATATGTATATAATATTTGAAGTTGGCGCACAATGTGCAAAATATCCATTATTGTGATCGCGAAATGTCATTGATAAAGCATTCGATAATAGTCGTCGCGCAAAAGGACCGTTTTGACAGTTCAGACAATAGAAAATGAGACGCTTCTCTCGCGAAGAGAAACCGACTTTAATGCCGACAAATAAAATTAAGTCCTCTCTAAATATACCTGGGATATCAGCGGTGCCAACATAGAGATCGTTCTGAATGACGAAGAGTTGTCCTTACAGAATCCGTTACAAAAAGAGCGCGCCAATAACCAGAGAAAACTCTCGAACATCGATTTACAAAAGAGAAGCGAGCTGAGACAATACGATCGCGATGCAACGCGATGCGACGATGGAGAGAATTGCGATCGACTCGGCTATATAGATGGATGTATGTCTACACACATGTTGCGAAATTATTTTTCAATATCATATCAATTGTTTATATTACTTTTCTATATTTTATATAGTTATCTTTATACAATACTCGTGTATAATTTCGTAATATAACAATTTGTTTGCTTTTAAATATAATTCCTCTCTAAAGCCACTTTCACACTTCTCAAAACACATTAAAACAAACTCTTTTCCCTTTCTTTCTTTCTTTAAACATCGAGCGAATTAGGCGCGCAAATGGAGGCATTTTAAAAGGTAAAGAAAAAGGAAACTGTATGCCTGCGCCGGCTCTTTTTTCTCTTTCGCATTGAAATAAAAACAATGATACTGAACTTTGCGGTTTGTAGGACGTCGACGACGATGTCGACTAGCTGCGGCGCAGATGTATCAGCAACGGATCAGTAAAGGGGTGAAACAAGAGAGAGGGCACGGCAAACAGAGACGGGAAAAAACAGGAGAATAGTACGAGAAACGGAGAACGTTAAAAGCCGGCCGCGGGGGTGTCTATTTACGTAGATCCGAGAGATCGGACAAGTGGCGCGGAGGATGCCTTTGTAGAACTCCGCCGGCTCCGTGGGTGGCTTTGCTTTTGCCTTTATTTCACGTCCTTTCTCTTGAACGTCTCTTCGAGACCGCCGCCATTTTGTACTATCTCATTCATACTAATATTAATATTACGCGCACGCGAGACAATTTTGACAAAATACACCATTGTTGTTAAAATACATAAAGAGAAGTTAATAAAATCGAAGAAACTTTGTTGCCGACAAAAGAATGGGAAGAAAGATTCACACGTGTGTTATGAACATTTTACTATTCGATATCGCGAGATCCTCTATTTTTTCCAAGAATGTTCATTTTATATTTAAAATACGACGTTTCGTGCAATTACGAAGACTTAAGAGATTGGTATTGATTGACCTGTTTGCGAAGAACATACAAGCTAATACACGAAGCCGAGCCGAAGAGTGGAACGCAACGGCGGCGGCACGCAGCGTGTTAATATATTGGCACGGAAATTAAATAAAAGGAAATTACATAAAAGGAAGCACGCCGGAACTCTACATCTCTCAACAAATCGGCCGGGCTAATCGATCTCGCCCGGAACAAGAAAGAAGATCCAAAATGTTGCAAGCTATTCGCGTACACCACACATCTTCTCGATGACAATATCTATCTTTTCTCATCTTAAATATTAGAGAATTATTCGAAAATTATTTGAAAATGTAATATCCATATATTTCTGATTAAAAAAAAAGTGATAAAAAAGATATTAAACGTAAAATAAACGAACACGCACATGGTAACCTGTCACACAGTTTATGTGATTATTATTTAACAATAATTTAAAATGTCTCTTTATTTCTCTCTCTCTCCCTGTCTCTGTTCCTCTCTTTATACTCTTCAAATGTGATCAATATGAAATTATAATGTAAAATGTCGCGTTGAATTGCGGTGCGTTCCGGCACATTAAATAATTAAAATCGCAGCTAATTAACAATATTTGTTGGGACATACGAATAAGTAAAATGCGTTTTCGTTATTCGCATAAATTATATTTACGTGAAATATGGGGATTGCTTTGAAAGTCAATACTTGGAATTTATGGCGCGGAGCTGCAAATTACATCGCGCAACGTAAATCAAATTACTCTCTAACCCAGGATACGTATCTGCAGGTTACACCAAGTTCAAATATATCTATGTCTGTCGGGTAAACATTTTAGATCAATGCACGAAATGGTCTTGACAAAGGGCAACTAATTACGTTAAACAACATGAATATCAGACATTATCGATTCATTGAATAACAAGTTAATAGTAGTTTATTATTAACGCGGTCAATGATCTACTATCGGTTAGACAAACAGCATTCTCTCCCCGACGCGATTAAACCGCTATTTGTTCAATATTATCGCACACCTAAAGTCCGTTAGGATGATCTAGATGTGCGAATAATTAGGATTAATTGTATAAACATACGTCGAAAACCTACTTTGCAGTTTACTATTAACAAAATAATAGTACGATAAAGTTTACAATATTATTGTCAATGTTTTGCGTAAATAATATTATGATAATACTGACAATAATACAAAGGTATCGACACATATACTTTAATTCCATTGTGAAAACAAATGAGAGAAACACAATTACATTTTTCTGCTGGATATTTTCTGTAAAAGATTTATCTCGCGTATCTGAAGAAAAAGTTTATTGCGCAAATTTATAAATTTAAAAAGATCCATTTTACGATGTTACGTCATCTTCAGGATTATTATAAAATTGTAATTACACAAAACCAAATTTTTAAAAAACGTTTTGACATAAGAATGTGTATTTTTTGCTTTCGTACGATATTTTTGAGAAAGGGAGAAGAGAGATGAGAAAGTGTGGCGAAGAGAGTCGGCAGAAGTGAGTCCCCACTTGAGAAGCCGCGCTCTTATCGGGCCCTTTCGACGAAATACCGCTGTTTGCCTAGCAATGAAGATCAAACATCGGATCGTGCCCATTTCGCCGTTTCCGAAGTACTTTACCTTACCTGAAAATACCCGGGCCCCGAATACGCCCGCGCTCTCACGTGACTTCAGACGTTTACCTGAAAATGGGTGCTGCCGGGAGAGGCGGCTTCTACAAAGCGCCGGAAAACTCTTACGATATGTCTTTTATGAACCGCTACGATCGCTACGTAACCTTCACGCGTTTTCGCCGACGAAAGCGCCAACTTTATGGGGGATCATTGCCCTTACATAAAATTAAAACGTTTCGAAGTTAGAGTAACAATAGAAAACTTTTCGTGAGCTTGAATAACAATAGCTCAAAACCAAAAGTGTTTCTCTAAAATGTTTTTGTTAATATTTTACATACATTGAATGTGAGTAAGTTAAAAAGTTCTAATTCACTAATATCTATTGTATATGTATGTAAATTGGATTCTATACAGTAAAGTTTGGTACTGACATGTACGTTTTACACTACAATAATATATATACGTGTGTGTGTATGTGTATGCTTGTATCATTAAATTTACGACAAGATAACAAAACATGTTCAATTAATTAGCGTGCTGACAGTAATATTGGCCACTTTGTATCGGTGAGAGTTTTTGATTACATCGTCACTTATAAGAATGTCCTTCATTAGCGGAAAACAATGAGTGCATTATTGTAGATGCACGGGTAAGGCACGGCGGGACGTCTAAGGAGATGGGCGCCAGGTACAAGGTAAGTTATCATTGTGCAAACACGTGTTATCGTCAAGCAAACTCGATCCTATATCATTATATATCGTGAGCGGCAAAGAAAAGAGAAAGACAGAAATAAGAGAGACGGAAAAAAGAAGGAGAATTTATTTATTTTAGTAGAAATGCAGTCTGAGAGAGAGATAATCTACGTACATCAAATGTTATCTCTCTTTGTGAAACATGCATTTTTTATGACCGGTCGAAGATATGCTCAACCCAAAAAATTCGACAGAAAATCAATATTATATATTTTATCTATTTTATTTCTAAATTAAGAAATATAAAATAATTTCGCTTTCATCAGATAAACTTTCATCTTTCAAATAGTTTATGAAATAAGCTCATTAATCGACTCGAAAAAGATAAAACGTATTTCTTCGTATACCGACGGAAAATCGTTATCAGACTGTGTGATAAACGGCATTACTCTCAGTGAAAAAATAGCACTTTTCTTTCTTATTACCTCTAACTATACACGTGTGACACAAGGTTGCACTTAATAATTCCAAGTGTGGAATTTTTTTTATCCACATTCTTATGTGAAAAATTTTTAAATTATAATAATTATTGTAATAGATGTGTCGTATGAATCGATAAACTTCGTAACAAACTATCTTTCATCCAACAATTGCGTAGTGTTTTCGATCAGTTTTATATAAATAACAGATAAAAACTCTCAGAAAAAGCTGTAATCTTTTTATACTTAACTAGTTGTACGTTTCTTTCAAATCCATCGATCTTGAATTGTAAAATGTGTTGTGTTACGGAACAATAGAAGCTAATATAGCTGTTTGTTACGTCGTACAACGCCCTCATGGCCGATTCTGAGCATTCATCGGTAGTCCGGCTTAGATCGCACCGTGTAACACCGACGGGGTTAGAATAGAATGATCCCCGACACACGACCCTATAAAACACCCCATGAAACCCCAACTGCAAGCGTCGCGACTGTACCGTTAAATCTATACCCGCAATCCCCTGCACGTTTAGTTCTAGCGTGTCTAGAATCTCTTTGTGTATATATTAAATCATTTAATCATTAAAAATTAAAAGGCTGGTAACTTTATAAGAATAATAAAGACGCGTCTTGGTCAATTCTCGTAAATATCGATACCGCATTAAGATCAACTGAAGTGTCTTCAAATCGTTGTCGCACCGTTTCATGTCAAATCGCACGTAATGGGGTGCGACTCGGAAAAGAAGGGGATGAAAAACGGACAGCAAAAGGGATCGGGTGAGGGTTGTCCAAGGAATTAGCAAGAATATAGTAGCATTTAACAGAGCGAACGCGTCGGCTGAATTCATCGACTGGTCGAACCGTTGTCGAATCATACGCGCGGATGTTTTTCCGCGCGAGCGATGATCTCGTGTTTGTTTCGTGCACAGGAAGGATGCGCGCACGTCCTTTTACATTCTGGTGAATCGCTAAGCCGAACATGTGTGCCATGTATGTAGAACGCGCTCCCCATTTTGCAAACAAACTAACGGGTTCAACCCCGTGTCTCCGCAGAAATGTCGATGGATCGCACGACAAATATTTTAGGCGATAAAACATTTAAAAGAGATATTTTTTTCTAAAATATATATGATATACATCTATATAGTTGATCAATCAGTTATATTCTCGCCGTGTTTCGTCTACCGTTTTCCGTCAAAATCTATATTCTGTCATATATTTAATGAGAATTGCAATACGTTAAAGAGCAGTGTGTGAAAAAACATAAATACTTTTTTGTTTGTTTTTGCTAAACTAACATATTAAATATAATGACGTAAAAGCGGTTTTTTTCGAAATTTCAATTTTCCTTAAATAATTTCAAAATGGACAAATTAGTATTCTTTGCTCAAGTAACGCAAATAACGTGGAAATATTTTCTGTTTGCCGCACAAATACAATGATGTGTATAATGAAGAATGCAAATTTCGCGAGAGCATTGCGGTTCGTTCGATCTACCTAGCCTTTCGGTAAATAGGAATAATTATCGCATCGTCGGATTAAAATCCGGAAACGGAAATATGGAAATAATTGTTATTAAACGTAAACAGTGAATATTTTTAACGAGCGTGTGGGCGAGCGTAACGCTGATTTCGAGCGACCAATGAATTCACGGGATCGGCGATCGCGTTATGCCTCAAAATAATCATCGTGCATTTCGCGCTGCGATTATTTTAACCGGCCAAAATATAGAGTCCGTATATTTACTCCGCGCACACAAATTATCGAGCACAAGTAAATTCCAGTTGCTTTATTCAGATTTGACGTATCGGCCGCAAATTTGACGAGATGAATCACACATTGTGCCCGCGTGCGATAATTAGTAAGTACGACTTTTGAATTAATTGTCATCGATCGCGACGTCGGAGTCTCGTCGTGCGGCCGATTCAAATCCAATAAAGTGAAAACCTTTTAATTTCTTTCGTCCGCGAATTTCCTCTCTATATATTTATGTACTATTCGTATGGTGAAACTAATTTTTTCGATTTATATACCTAGTCGAATTATTGGCAACGATAATATCCGCTCTTACAATTAGATTGTTTTTTACTTTGTACTTGATTTAAATGCTTTTATTTCTACATAAAGTGCATGAAACTTTTAGTATATTTTCAGATTATTTAATGTCACTTTAGCGTAAATTTGTTTTTTTATTTTTTTATCAATAAAATTGTTTAGAAGAACAGATCTCTCTCGCTGATTATATTTTGCGCTATCGCGTTTTCGCAGAAAGTCATTGAATCGTTATTCTTCACGTAATCTCGCTCCCGACAGACACTTTTGGTGCTTTTTAAAACCCAATATATAAACTCGCTTACTTGATAAAGGCGCTTATCCTGCGCGACCGAATCTATTATCCAAGGAGTGACCGGGGAGTGTGTCAGAAACGCGTGATGGATGAGCGGTGATTAATTATACGGTGTCCACCTCCTCCTACAAAACCGGGTCTTCCAACCCCCACAACTACCCCATTGGTAAATACACGACGTGGTTACGATCCACGGCGCTTCTTCGTCCAGCACAATTCTTCTTCGAGTTTCCTGGCATAACCAGCGGCGTCCGTCTATCGGCGGTCGTGCCATAGCTTGATATATTAATTTTCCAGAGTGGCCACGTTGTGACGTACGCATAGCGATTCAGAGAGACTATATGGTGAAAGCATCAAAATTAGACGAAAAGCTAAGACCAAGTTGATGGGTAGAATTATTTGTGTCGCATATCTCATGCGATTACAATGCTTGAATTTACTCAATGCTTTGAACGGAGCAACTAATATTTATTATTCTAAGTTTACGTATTCTACTTTCAGCTGTATACATCATACTGTATGATTTTACAGAGCACACTTTTCTCATTTTAAAATCGTCAGTCTCACGCATTAAAACAGTTATTTACTGGCGTGTTGAGGAGTCAAATCCTGTCGAATTAATTTATGAATCGCGAAATAACCGCGCAGAATTTTTAATTAATTTTAAATTCATGAGAGAATTATCGGCCGGACGGAACTCGATACGGCGAACGAATACATATATTAAATGTTGTAAATCATCAGTTTCTCGTTTACGGCGCAGAGAGTTTGTTATCGAACATTTTCGTTAAACACGAATTTCTATATTTTTATATTTTTTAACTTCTCATATCGCGCGTGATACATGATATATCTATAACATATTACGCTAAGAGAGATGCATCGGCGGCGGCAGCAGCTCGATATCCATGCATCATTTCCCGTGTAATGACAGTTCTCGAATGTACGAAACACCGACGATCGGAAATAGTCGAGGCATTTAATCCACAGACGCGAGCACATAGTACAAGTACGCGCGATTATTTAGCTGTACTAATGCGCGCCTAGTTTAACCGCAGCCTTCGGCGACGTGCCGAGCTGTACGCCCAGTGGATTTGCTGGACAATGACCAGCTATATAGGAATGACCATGATTGTCATGCGGAGACTCGTGCGCTTTAGAAATCAAATCAATAGGGGAATAACTCAGTGAGATTAATCAAGACTGCACAAAGTTACAAAGATGATTCAATGTTTAAGATTAAGAAAATTGTGTAATTATTTGTCACATGCAATTAATGTGATCACAATTCAATTTATTTATCTCTTATTTCAGATTTTACTTTATCATCATTAATCCTCATTATGAATTCAATGTGTGTACGAGACGATAAAATTTTGGAATAATAATCTATATGATGCGATTTTTACTCAAAGCTGTGGCACACTTGCTGATCGTCACTATAATCCCACACATGATGTGCATAAACGTCCATAGCGAACAGATTATTGCTAAGCTGGCGCCCTTCATCGACTCTATACCGATTAAACGCAGGTTAAACAGACTTCTATTCGTTAGGCGTAAAAATCAGCAGAGGGGTGAAATCAGGTATATGACGGATCAGAGGCGATTGCACATGTTGCATTCTCGCGCGACCTATCTCTCCCTCTCCCAAGTGTTGACGAACCCCAACGTTAAAACCAGCACACAGTGGCCGCCCTAATTATACGCTATTATTTCGTAATAGGATCAAAACTAGCGATTCTTCCCCCAAGTGCAAGCGCGCGCATATTGAAAATCATATTTTGTTTACGACAATATTTTCATTTCAAAATCTCTCGCTTCGAGCAAAACTATCATTCACAATCGTCATTTCTTATTTTAAAATAAAAACATCAAGAGGCACGGCAATGCTTCATGTCAGGAACGATCAAACACATAATTTCGAAAACAAAAATGCCTACTAAAAAAAAGAATAAAGGGAGTTTAATTGATTCCCCTCAGGATTACAATATTTTCTACATTCCACTTCTATTATCCACGATCTAGTCAACGATTTTGGTCTATTTTGAAGTTGAACTAACTCTAATCTCGAAGAGTAACGAACATAATCTTTTAACGCGATGATTATCTTTTGTTATGTGTTATTATTCTTATACGTGTGTTTTAATACAAAAACGTTAAAATTTCCTAAATCTTACGCTAATAGAATCGTTTAATAATAATAATAATTGTTTTAGTTTTTTTTTTAAACGGATAAATTACCTTTTGAACAAAATATCTTTGTCTGTTTTGTTTCAATGTTCGAGAGTTTTCTATAGTAGATAAATAATATGTGCACGCGCGTGTATTTACGTGCGGAGCTTGTCCTGGTACAAAACGTATGTTAAATACACGCTGGAAACGAAGAGAACGTTTGCGACTTGTTTTTTTGTTGGGCGTCGGATGGAAACGGATGGGGACTCGTCTCTCGTGAAATTAACCACCGACTGAATAACAATTGGAATCGCGTGCGGAAAAGCGCGGAAAACAGGCGTGGCGGTGCGCCGACCGTCCGTGAAATTGAAAACGCGGCGCCATTAAAACGGCATTAATGACGGGATCGCGGGAATATTGAGATATATCTGTGTGTTACCAGGACGACAGGATTTTTGTGCGTGTATATATATATGTATATATGTACATCCGCGTGACAGTTCGCACGCCCAGATCCCGACTCGCAATAAATCCGTGTCCCATCTAAATTAGAATTCTACGTGTGCCGAATTCATTTCGAAAATATGGCGCGGACGCGCGTAATATTGGACGCGACGGAATTTAGGACGCTCGCTTCAAACACGAATCGTATCCAGCGCGCGCGTTTGACAAGTTTGGCGCAATATCGTTCGTTTTGTAACGAATGTAACACAATCGAATATCGCCGAGAAATGTACACGAATAAATCCACCTGTAATAACGACAATTCAACATTCTGTACTCACGCTTGTCTCGAGGTTTATCTCAATCACAACTATTCAATCATCATCCTGTGTTTAATCTAATTTTTTCTTATCTATATAATCCTAAACACGTGCGTTGTCTTATTTCGAGCATAGCTCTTATAGCCCTCTAACATAAGACGAACAACCATAGTTAAGTGAAAATGAGACGAAGAACATATATATCGGCGCAAAGTACGAGAATAAAGCGGAGACCGTAGAGAAGGGAAGGTATGATGCCTTATCTCGCGGTATATATATATGTGCGCGAAGAAAACGCGTGATACTGAGAGAGGAAAAAGAAAGAGAAAGGAATAAAAGAGGAAGACAGGAAGGGACAAGGTGCATTTGTGTGAGAATTTCACGATAGAAAGGGCGAGAAAGATAAAACACGTGAAAGCTTACCTATAGGACACGACGCGAGAGAGACGAGACAAACGAGGATTGCGGATGCGAGTGTACGTAGCGATATGTGAAAGAAAAAGATAAAGACGCGCGGGGGGCACGAATGATGTCGTAGGATATACCGCGTAGACACGAGCGAAAGCGGAGTACAAAAGAGCACAGGATAGCACCGCGAACATACCAGCAAACGAGAAAGACGTTCGGGAGAAAGAGAGTCTAAAGTGCCGACGAGTTGAACGGAGAAAGAGAAGGAGAGGGATTGCGAATCGCGCCGAGGGAACCGACGATGCGAGGAGAGAACAAGGGAGGAAAGGGAAGAGATGAACGAAGGGAGTGGGGCGAGATAGTGGGTTATCAGTGAACGAGAGAGCGAGTGAGCGCGAAGCGTCGGCCATGTTGAACGGGCCTGCGTGCTGGGTCCTCCTAGTATGTTACCTTCTCCTTCTCTCTTTGTCTCCTTCTCTTTCTCTGTCACCATCACTCCTTGCCTCCCTACTATCGTTACTCCGACTCTCGTTTCCCCCTCTTTTCTACCCTTCTCGCTCGCACTGTCACTCTCTCTCTTGTTCTCTCTCGCCCTTCCGGTCGAACGTGGCGCGTCAATACCACGACCCAGGACTCCCCTGCGTTTCCCCTCGTGCTCGGGAGGGCAGCCTTCATCCTCGGCCAACCAGAAGACAAGCTGATACCTCGCTGTAGCGATGGCAACGCTACGTGGCTCACGAGCTGCATCGTCGACAACGAGGCTTCCCGCCGACGCGACACGACGGAGAAAAGAAGAGGAAAACGACAAAAAAGTACCGGAGAAAGAAGAGAGGAGGTCGGCCAGATAGTCGATGACGTGTCGGCTACGACGACGACAAAGAGGACATCATGGTGGCTGGATATCCTTCTCTTCAAGAAGATGAACAGAGAACATGCTTTTGTTACTCAAAACAAAATAAGATACGCCAAACTCGTCGTTCTTTCTGATCGTAAACAAAAGTCAAAAATCCGCATTAATATTTAATGATCAAATATCAAAATTATTAGATATGTGTTCGTTTACATATACAAACGCTATTTCGATATTGTGTTTATCTAAATATGTTTTAATATATTTTATATAATTAAAATATATTATTCAGTTTAACAAATATATATAACATAAGAAGTACTTATGCGAGTTAATTTGAAAAAATTCAGAGCAACATATGGATAAATAATCGTCTAAATCTATTTATGTCTCAATCAATGCAAAATTCCATTAAACAAACCATCGTTCTAAATTAATCATTAAATGAGCATCTTTAAGTGGATTCGAGTGGAAATTACATAATGTCCGAGCAAATCGTTTCCTATATACGTAGTGTTTCTTTCTCGAATGTTAACACAACTCAAAGCTGATACCCTCAGCGAAACGACTCCATCGTCGCGATAACCAAATATTGTCGTTCCGATTATTACCGCTGGTAATAAGTCCCTCCCTCTGCCTTGTCGTAAAACAGAAAGAAGGCGAAGGTGGAGAAAAGGGGAAGAGGAGGAAAGAGAGAGAGAGAGTCCGGTGGAGAGAACACGTACAATGACGAGGCTGAGAGAAGTTACAGATTAAACAAACAACCGGCAATACGCAATGATTTATTGAAAATGGAGTATTTACCTTTTCGATCTTTAGTGTGTGTATATATATATTTATATATAGTTATATATTTTTTAGAATATTTTAAATTATTTTTTTTAAAGATATATGTATATCTAATACTATTTAAAAACGTATAAATTTTTAATATTTATTTTTGGAATTAGTTAAAAGTGTTTGTAAATATATTTGTATTTTATAAATGTAAATGTATTTTACATTCCTCCATTTCTTATTCACATTATAAATTTCTATATTGATTAAACACACACGATAACGCGCGGTTAAGAATGGGTTATTAACGTTCTGTTCGATTTCCGGCAAAAATCCGATATGACATCACACAACCGTCGGCGATCAGATTTCGTCGATCCGAATACGCCCCCGGCAATAAGGTTTGCCTCCCTCGGATGATCAGAACGGGAGGGTAAAACGACGAGAAAGAAAAGAGGAAGGACGGGCCAGATAACGGACAAGCTGATCGAAATTAAGGACAAAATGGTGGAGTTAAAATCGAAGCGAGAGTTATTCAAATAAAGTTTTATTCAAGCAACCATACGTACAAAAACGCTTCGCGTTTTATTTCCTCGGTATGTTCTATAAAATTCACTAATAATGTATGCGCTTTAATCGCCGTATCAATAGTACGAGTACAGAGCGAACGGAATCGGAATTGGTTGACCGTAACTTTAATCAATTTAACCATTCAATGTGTTTGCGAAATATTTTTTCTCGCTACTTTGTCGCGCTCCGTATCGCTCTTATCCAGAGAGAAGTACACTTTATTATAGTTAGTTTAAAATATCACCTAAGAGATATATCAAATATTATATATAAAATATTAACACGTTGTTCGCGCGTTGTATTATCCAAAAACTGTGCGACTTGTAAATTACAATAAACGATACGCGCGCGAATCTTTAGTTAAACTTGATTTGCACCTATTTAACAATTCGACAGACAGATTATAACGTTGCGTGCATGAATTTACATGATTGTCGCATCGCGCGCGTGACAATGTCATCATTATTTATAGAGACGTGCGATTGTTCATACACTCGTTAATGCAAAATAATTCGGCCGATCCGCGCTTAACGTGAACACACGCCGCGCGCCGGAATCACCGCGGCGATATATGTGTGTAACTTAATAATTGACGTGCGCTTGATTTTATTATACGTAGCAGGTGTCCCACATTAAGACCAGGATTATATTCTAATTAACAAGGAGTTTGTCGTGTGACCGCTTCCCTAATCCGTTTACGAAAATTTCAATTTCTCGCCGGTGCACCTAAGTAAACCGGATCCTGTCCTTAAGCCGCAACGATTCCTCGTCGTCCGCACCACCGTTGTAGCTCGACGATCACGTGCCGAAAGTGCAAACGACGGTCAGACTTTGTCTTTCGTCGGAATTTATACTGGAATTATCGCAGCGACGAATTAATCGTCGCGGAAGAACAAATCTTCTACGATTGCGCGAATTTGCGAAAGAGAGAGCGTGTAAATGAAGATCGTTCTGAAAATTTCATTCAGGACCTCATTTGATGAAACAGTAACACTCAAAAATATACATATAAAAGCGATCGCATAAGCGCGTAGATACGTTTGTGAAGTTTCTTTGGAACTTGCATGTTTCATAAAACTAGAATTAACAAGTTTGCAAAAAAGTGAATCATGTGTGTGTGTGTGTGGAGAAAGTAAGAGAAAAAAGTATTCATAAAAACTTGATATATGTGTGTTACAGAAATCATTAACTGTAATAAACTGTGAAACGCTTTGATCGCCACATCTGAGAGAACGTGTTTGACTTATAAATATTTAATAGTATATTATAACAGTATAACATTTACATTTTACACGTACGCAATTTATACGAATGCATCAACCTCGAAAAGAATAACTTCTAAATACTCTCATTTTCAGCGTCTCGCTGATTTATGTCAAGCTTTCAATAAGCCACAAACCGAACAAACATCTTCTTATAACTCATAAAAGTGCATTTTTAAATGCAATAACGCGGGTTAATAAGAAAGTCCATTCATTTACACTTGTAACTTTCATCCGCTTTTAACTCTTCACACGCGAGTGTAGTCAAATTTTACTTTCAAATTTCCGGCGTTCTGCTAATTTTTATTCGCCTCGCAACACGCCGACTATATATACGTGTATCCCAAGTCATTTGATAAAAAACATCCGAACATCACGGGATTCGTGTGCGCGTTACATACGCATACAGGATCGGGGATGATGATTCTGTCTGATGTTCCGCTTGTCGCGGTGTCATTGCCTCGCGAATATATCACGCCTCATCCGCTGATATATTCGTTCTTAAAGCTGAGTTTCTTCTTACACTCCTTAGCTAGCTTCTCTTTTCTCTCTCTCTCTCTGTCTATTTTCTCTTCCTCTCTATCTCTTCGTGCGTATCCCAATTCTGAATGTGAGGATTCATCGAACATATGACGTATAAGTGAGTGCTGCTGCTCGCCACTATGTATGCACACTCGCGGCTATAAATGCAACTCGATGTATTAAGAAATTAACCCTTGCTCACTAACAACTACAAACGATTCGAGGTGAAACCAATTTTTCAAATATCTCTATGTAATTTGTAAATTTTATCAGAGCCGATTGTGTTTACTGTATTTTGCAAAAACAGACTACAAGTGATTATATGAAGATTGCTTTAAAATTCCTAGTTTACAAAAATCATAAATATAGAATGTGGTCTCACACAGAAATATCGGAACAGTAGTAAAAGAGACATGATAGCGATCGGGAATATTTTAACTCGCAAATAATTGCTTATACTAGCGCATAAATTAAGGTTTCATTCAACTAAAGCTTACTCAAAGTCATCTGAAGATTTTTTGTTACCGTTAGTGACTTATACTATTTTAATAAAGTTAGATTTTCAAGGAGAGAATTCTGTAAGTAGCTTCTCTTATATTATAGTGTTATATAGAGAAGTACAAGTGTAATATTTTTACGTTTCGCGGAATCAGTTTCTTCCTACATAACGATATTCAATTTACTGATGGAAAATCGAAACGAGTCGAGGTCAATATTTTCAGAGTTTCTCCTTGACAACGTAAAGAAGAACTATCTATTTCTTCCGGGATGTGTATGTTCAGTTCTCGCTTCAAGAGTCTCTAATGATTACATTGCGCTTTTGCATTGAATTTCTGGGACTTGAAATATAATGCAAGCGAGGTACTCATATATACATTATAATATGCTTTGCTACTGTACAATCTGATCAAAATATATCCGCGTCACGTTTTACGCCAATGTGGCCTCGTTCTTAGACGATGCGTCAGATGATGTAGATAACGGTAGCGATTATTAGAACTTGTCTTGCGCTAATTCTCACCACTATCAATTTGCCTGAAAAGCTATATGTATGTATGAATACTTGAACTTAAACCTCCTTTAATCAACGTAACTTTGTGAATGAGAAAATATTTTTCTTCTGTGCTCTCTTTGCATTTCAAATGCAACTTTTTGACTAGAAAAACAAAAAAATATGCCCGATGTATATTCAATTTACATTTAGTTACTTGTAATTTGAACGTTATGTAATCAAAATTGTCTTAATAGAATTTAGAATAAAAAATGCTTTTTATTGTTACGTAGAGTTTTTATATTATTCTAATTTATGTATCTACCTCTGCTTTTCTTCTCTGTTATACTTAAACCATGTTTAGGTTTTCCGAAACGTCGCGCGCGCAATATAATGTATATTCGTCCGAGCATCTTTCGAGAGACCGAGAGAGTTCTAATGGACATCTTTGTCGTCAATATTCTGGTCATTCTGGTGTAATATGGTCGCCGGTAATCCTAAAGGCTGTGCGAATCAACGCGTCGCGTCGGTAGCGTCAACGATGCAACGTATCGGGGCAGTTTTGTTATGCGCGCGCGCTTCCGTGCGCGATGCACTTCTCCCGGCGCATGTGCGCGCGAGCGCTTGCCTGTGTACAATCAAACATTGTTCATGATTTAGTCAAATATTGGCCGGATACACAGGTTTGTAGTGCCTCTCTCGGTGTATATCTACTCGTGTATCATGTCGAATAATCCGCGGGAGATTGCACCTCCGCATAGCCCCGTTAACTAAGACTCGTTTACGGCGCTCATATGAGATAGCGCCTAGATATGTACATATATATATATATATATATATATACACACACACACACACACACACGTGTGTGTGTGTATATATGTACGATCGCTGTAACACCGTCACCTTATCGTCCATGATAATCCTGACGTTCGTTCTCCGACGGCGAGGCGCGCGCGCGTATTTCATCCTCGCAGTTATCCTACAGACGATATTAGTACCACATATATGTTTGATTGATGTATATATGCTAATGAAATACGTAACTATAATTATTACACTAAACGTTCTGTTTTTTCAAAAAACTTTTTACGACTTATAAAAATGTGACACTTTAGAGACACGTGGAATCAAGTGGTACACATTTGAAAACAAAAGGAGAAAATTGTATTTGTATTTGAAATTTTTTTAATATTGATATTCTCAATTCGAAAATGGAAAAACAACAACTTCGCGAAAATATTTATAGAAACAATATGTCTTAATATATTATCACACTGTCTATGAAAGAAATATAATTACATAATCTTGCACTATATAATATAGATATGTTACTTATAAATACGTACTTTTAAGTACACATTGCTGCGTATATAAGAAAAATACAATTAAGATAGCCGTAATTTCAATTCGAGATTTTCAATGTGTGACGCATAAATGCTGAAGATAAGATAAGAAGAATACATTTAAATTCGACCATCGTTCTAGGAAAATCAATATCCATCGCAGAAACTCGTGCAATATTATGATAAATAAATCATATTGAATATAAATTGACAGGATTAATACAAGTAACTTGGCAAAAACATCTTATTGATACTTCAACCAAAACAAATTCGTTACAAATAAAATACGATATTATATATATTAAATAATGCACAAATGTATACAGGGACAAAATAAATATGTGTTGTGCTAGCAAATTTCGCGAATGTAGTTAGAAACACTAAAGAAAATGCAAAAGAGTCATCACAACATGTATTATACATATATATATATATATATATATATATATATTTACTCTTTCTTTTAATATAAATTTACTCACTAAGAGATATCTTATATTGATAAATATTAGTTCAGAATGATTAGCCGATGCTCTATTCCCAATTTTGTCGACGAAATATCAAATTTAGAAGTAGGATTTTTTCTCATGCATTGAGAGGATTTTAATTCTCTCTATCAAACATATCTCGTATCTCTCGATCGGTTGTGACGATCAATTAATCTCCTCAAATGCCGACCAGGCGTTTCCGGCTTTCACTGTGGATTACAGTTCATCGAGCCGCGCGGTAAATCGTTATTGAAAGAACGGATTTTGCATATACAGATTAGAAAATTTACACAGATATTCGATTGCACTTGGCCAACAAGAAGCTTTAAGGTCTGTATGAGTGTAGATTGAATGTGCGTAAATGTTGCGGAATTGAAGTTAAATAGATATACACACGGTAGTGTCTCGCGCTGATGCAGTACTTACACGCCGATGTCATGACGAGACACGCGTCGCCACATTAAATAAATGCGTGACTCCGGTAGTGTCGTATGTGACTGATATGTGTCAGCATTTGTGAAAAAAGATGACCGAAAATAATTAACATGAGTTATGTTATCTCGAATCAAGTGTCAATGCAGAGAGCACTTCTGCATTGTATTGTAGTAAAAGATACACACAAAATTTTAAAAGATATAAATATATCAATTCATCTATTTTAATCCACTATTTTTTTTTATCTTATCTAATAGTCAACGCGCAATTTCCGTTATTCTATTTTATCTTCGGTCCAAATGCTTTTTAAGGAATATTTATTTACTCGCTATTTTGCTACAACGTCTCGTTAACAAGTTAAACATGCGTATTTGGCGCAATTAGCGTGACTAATTCCTGCGACTCGCTTTGCCAAAAAGAACGCCGCCAATACACGTGCCGACACACCTATATCTGGGCTTTTAATCTACCCACTTATATCCGCTTTGGAGTCTTCCACACACATGTCTTCGTATGTTATCGCGCCCGAAATCAATCGATTGCTATCGATAACCCAGTTGAAGGTTTGTTCCTCGTTGACACACAACGTTGTTTGTAACTCCCTTCATGTTAAGCGCGCAATCGGCTTTGCAGTAGCTATTCCTATCCCCGATTAATCGGCAACATTTGGTACACGTAGAAAATGTTACGACAAAATTATCGCTGCAATTAATTAAATATTTGATAGCGTGATAATTAATTGATATTTTAATTAGAGATCTATATTATACACACACAAATGTTATCTGAAAATTTATAATGTAGCATATAATGTTTTAAAGTCAACAATACTAAAGAGATAAAACAACAAACAAAAATGAATTATTTTATCACAAATTTACTATTTGCTGTACGCTATAATTATTACGCTGGAGGTAATACACTGTAAACGAATGTCATATACATATGTAGCAAGTGTACATAATTAATTGAAATTCATATGTAACACAGTGGCAAATTACGATAAGAATTTCTAGTTTAATGATGACATGGTTTATTAATCGTTATTTATTTTGCTATATATGACGATAAAGATACTCAGAGACGCTACTGCTAATCGCACAGACAACAAATATAACAATAATGCACAATTTGACAACAAATATAACAATAATGCACAATTTGTTCAACAAATTATACTCGACTGCGCCGAGATATTTGTCTCACGCAAAGAAATGAATTAAATTGAATATGTATGTACAGTATCGGAAGATGTAAAATTGTTTGTTTCAGTCAAAGTAACAATTATTGCGGCTGATTACATTCACTTACATATCGTATGTGGAACATACAATATTGAATATAATTTTTCAATTAATTTTGTCGCAAGACGTGCATTATTGCGCGACAGAAAAACACAATCTACGATTTTTCTCTTGCTGAGAATAACTTACGACGAAAAAGTAACTTGCACTTTTTTGTGACAAAAGGAAAAGGAAGAGGATCGTTGTAAACTCGTAAAGAAAGAACTATAGCATGTGCAAACACGTTAATGATACTTTTCGTAGAAATACGTAAATTTATTGAAACATTTAATTTACAGCCTTATCATCGATTCGTCGCTCCTTTCACTCTCACTTGGTAACAGCATAAGGTTTTTTCATATATCTATTTCATTCACACACGTCTTTTTCTTTTTTTTTTTTTTTTTTATCATTTAATCTTTTAAGCAAGACAGGACAGCGAGCAAAAAATATCTTAAAAATGTTGTTTTTTCTCATTATTTTGATATAAGTTTGCTCGATTATTTGAAGTTGATTAAAAGGTTTTAAATGTGCAACATACTTCAACATAAGTCTTTTCTTCTTTTTTTAAAATTTTGTGATTTATTTCTTTCTGCAAATAAAGCTCCACTGCTATCTTGTCTTGACTTATCTTCTCCTGGTTATTTAGCGTGCAGATTCGACTAAGAACGACGCCAAAGAATCGGAGGTATGAATAGAAATTCGGGATAATTTCGATAAGTATATAATACAATTGTTCGAGGAATATATCGCGCGTCAAATTCTCGCAAACAAATGTAGAAATCATTCTTATTATGCTTAAATATATCATCCAAATCTAAACTTATCAAGATGAATGAATTAAGTAAATTTAGATTCAAAAACTCAAACAAAATATCGTAGTGGATAAAAAAAAGTCACCTAAAACGGGAAAAACGGCCTACGGGATAGTGAAAGCATGTTAAACATGAGATTTCGTAATTTCGAGATTTGCATTCCGCCTTGAGAGGCCTTCTTCTCGCGGGATCCGTCCTCTCCCCTTTCTCATTTCCTTTCTCCGATCGGCGCATTCTCGAGAACAAGAGAAAAAGCCTGGGACTTTCGACCGTAACAAAAAATTTCACAAAAAAGATCTTCAAATCTGTAAATTGTTCATAAAATTATATTGAGATTTCAATTTGCACACATAGAAGAGATTCGCTTCACACATTATTTTATGCGTGCAAAGATTTGAAATTATATCAAAAGTTCAAATTATCTCGAAAATATATTACATTTAATTTTTATTATAAGAGCCCAGGTTCTCGTATTTATGAAATCTTAACAAGAAAACTTCCATGCAGATTTGTGATACTTATCTTCTTTTTATTTTTATTCTATAGTTTTATCATAAAATCATATAAATTTGATACTCAAAAATATATATAAAAAACTATTTTAATATTATCTAAAAACTTATCCATTTTTGTATTGAATATCATAGCGTAAAAATTTTGATGTTTCTCAATCACCGATTTAAAAAATAATAAAAAAAATGTAAACTTAATAAATTCACAAGCAGACGTGACGATGACAATAATTAGCAATAATTGATGACGCGCAATTAGTATATACAGACATACATGAGTCGACGCGTATTTCAAAAGCATCCATTAGTGTTTTTTTTTCACTTTGATTTAATAAATTTTTTAAATTTATGTCTCTCTCTGAAAAATCGCGCACTTCAATCCCATATATTTTAAGAATGTTGAAAATCAACATAAATGTTATAAACATGTTTCATTTCGTAATTACTCATTTTTTCAAGACCTTGTAACAATTGAAAATAGCTTTATCATACATTGTATAATGTGTATGCTTAAACGATCCGCTTGACAATCAAATTGAATAAAGATGATATAAAAAGAGAAATCTATGAACTACAATAGACCATTAAATACAAACATGTAAAAATGGCACATTTTTTTCGAGTAAAAATAACGAAATTGCAAGCCGTTATCTAAACAATTTATCTTCCACAATTATTCGAGTTTTCAAAGGATATAACATATCGGCCAACAAAAGCAGATTTCACTTTCTCACTTTGATTGTAGTAGTGAGATTTATATGTGTGATGACGATAAAAGCTTTCGTGAATTTCATGTTCAAAAGACTGAAGTAGCAACTGCAATTGATCTAGTAATAGTGAGTTGAAGATGCCAGTAACGTGCCATTTAGTTTTTGAAGTCGTTGCCAAGACCTGTCACACACGCTCGCGTTCCGTTGCGTTAATTGCGAAAGTTTTCTTTTTCTTTTTTTTTTATTTTTTATTTATTTAAATAGAGCAAGTTAGGTCGTTTGATTATCAACGACTTTTCGGTAGTATCCCTTGTGCAGTCTAATGTTAAAAATTGCACTGTATGATACTGGCATGACCAATGTTACTGAACAAACTTTGTATCGTTTGTATTTGCGCGAGTAAACTTCACAGCTGTTACATTTCGTAAATTGTAAACAAATCGATTGAGAGATTTGTGCTATTTTTATAATGCTAGCATTAAAAGTTCTTCTTTTTTTAAACTGCGTCGATATACATATATAGCAACTGATACTCAATAGAGATTGCAACAAATCCGCAAAGAACACAATCTATAGACACTGGAAATCAGTTTCGAGTGTTCTTTCAACACAGTTTTCGAGTTACTTATCGGTTCACTTTAATTTTAACAAAATTATCTAAATTACAATTGCAATATATACGCTTTCGATATTTTTTACACGCAATATCGCTACAAATTATATACATGTATATATATTATTTTATTCGCGAATCTCTAAGTATCATGTATTTCTTGGACGAAGAGAAATAAATCATCTTTATTCCTCTTTATATCGCCTCTTGCAATATGCGGATACGTGTGCGACGGTCTAAAAGTATGCTTTCGAAATACATCACGCAAGGGTATCACGTTTGTCCAATTCGCGTTCTTTGTCTCTCATTTACTTCATTCTGTTCACTCGTCCTTCTTACGCGCTATTATATGTATACCTATATGCGCGCTTTAAACAATCTATAATCTGCTACAGAATTCGGGACAGAATTTTGTCCGCCGTGCGATACAGCCAACATTTGTGAACGATCAAAATATACACGTGTCAAAATATACACGGCATGCGGAATTACAAATACAGTAATTATGCCCCGCATTCTTTTGCACACTATACAACGTCTAAAGCGAGCTTAACATATTTTGATAAAGATCCCATTTATAATATATATATATATATATCTCTGTTTAACATATAATATTGTACATTATGCGAATTAGGTACAATACATACGACGCTATCTACAGATATTATACAAAACCACGAGACATTTGTTTTTCTCATGACGCTCTTAAACGAGTTAAATTATTATTCATCGACGTTCATCTTCCGATGCACGCGTAATATGTTCGTATACCTTGTGAATGCATGTCTGTGTGCACGCGTGTGGGAACGTGTTTGAGAATGCGTGAACCACACCCATGCAGTCACTCTGGTGTTAGAATATAATATTTATACTCTTTCGCGCGCGACGCGATTCGTGTTAATTTATATATGTAGTTTCGTATAGTATCACAAGTTTTTTTACACGCAAGTTTTTTTCTTTCTACATCGCTTTCGCAATTTAGCTGGCACTACTTTTTCGAGACTTACGTCGCCTTCTTGAATTCGTAACAATCTTTCTCGATAAGTTACGCTTTCAACGTTAAATCAAGGATCTCTCGAACTTATCAATCGGTTCATCGCCGCGAAGCACATGCAATCGTAACTAATCTATATAGTAATGAAAAATTGCAAGATTTTTTATTGATTGCTCTTAAGCGATTACTGGTGTTGCTGTTTTATAACATACTGCTGAATGCAAAGTTATTTAAATCTTGGAGTACTTGCGCACATAAAAAAACTTTGGTAAACAAAAGCAATATTTAATACATAGATGTAAAGGAAATTAATCATTGTTTTACTTATTGTTGATTAAAAATATAAAAAATAAAACGCGATCTTCAAACACGAGGATTCTCTTAAGAGTTTGTTACACAAAAAAATTTAAATTGTTCTATTTATGCTATTAGTGCTAATAGAATGTTCATTGTGAAAAAAATCGTTTGTTTGTTGGCATTGTAAAGATAACAATAATAAAAAAATATAAAAAATAAAAAACAAATACGCAAGTCTAGCAGATCGGCAATGTTGACATAATTGAAATGTAAGTTTTTGCGACAGTCCGGATTTATTGTTGGCTCTCAACTTCTGTTTATTTTAATAATTATACATTTATCTGTCATATAAGAAGTCAATAATTTATTTGACATATGATATGTAAATAAACACGACAATAATTACAAAGTGATAATAAGTAACGCTCTAAGCTCAATTGAGATCAATGACCGAATCTAATAGAGACGTGCGCGCGTGTCATCAACGAATGATAATTCCGAAAAAAAACGTTATCGCTGCGTAATATCTTCGTCTTAAAAATCAATATCATACCAAAGTGAAAAGTACAATCTTGTACAAATTCGCAAAACTTAGTGCACTTAGGACAAAGTAACTGGTAAGAAAATCTTGGTAATAGCTAAACAACAGCGGTATCGCACAATCTAACTATTGCGATTTTAAAAAAAGATGTAATAATAGTCACAATAAATTCTCAAGTGTGCGCTATGTTATTACGTAATATCTAATGAACGTGCAAGAAATAGAACAAACTGCGACAGATATATCGCTTCTATATCGCGAAAAAGTTTGTCATTTGAGCGTATATCGCGAAAAAAACTCATATGATTCAGCAAAATCGTGCGACTATCGAATGTGCGGTATGATAACTGAAATGGAATGCAGTATGATTCATTGTACTTGTACGAATTTTTGGTTCCCACGGTGCTGTCTGTTTTCTGATGCGATGAAAATAACGATAACGTTCAAATTCGATGAAAATAATGATAACGTTCCGTGTGTCACTCCCGTTCGAAAATAAAAAAATTCTGAAAAGATTAACGTGTCTGTATTCCGTGAAATATCCGAAATAATAACTGATAGAAGTGGAAGAAAGTTTTTTAGATTTGTACTAAATACTTTTGTAGAAAAACATAATGTGTATGCAAAATAAAAGGATCAGAATTGAAGCCAGTTTTCGCTTAGTGAACAATCTATAAAAAACAACGTTAGACTAAATTATCTGCAGTGCAAAAAATGTCTAGTCAAACATGCAATACCGAATGAAGTGTAATATTAGTCAAATAGTGTGAATGTAAAAGGCATTGAGACTTAAAAATAAGAAATACATAATCCCCGAAAGAGTCAAGAGTGATCAAATGTATACAAATTAGAGATAAAATAGTCACAAGGAATCATAAAAAATGTCAACAGAAAGAAAATAAAACAATGAAACAAATAAGTCAATACAGTTTTGAGCAATAAACGTCGAAAACAAATGAATTATCGACACACATTTTTCTCGTTTTACGAAATATATATACATAAACTTTGTCAAATACTTTATAACTGTAATAAGAAATTTCTGATGATTTTTATATGCTGAATATACGATATAATTTATCGCCAAATCTATTAGAGAAATATTGCCGTCGCAATATTGCCAAGCGCTGCGTTATAATAACTGACCAACAAAGCGATTTTCGAGACGATGAACCATAATTGAACGAAAACATCGCGATAAAAGCCTACCTCCCGACAGCATTTACCGTCTGTAGACGACGTTCTCCTCCTCCTCGTCCTCATTCTCGTCGTCATACTCGTCGTCATCATCGGGCGGCCAGCAAACGACGTCGTCGTCGTTATCGGGTCGACGACCGCGTCGACGTGATTGCGCCCGTGGCGACAACGAGAAAGTCGACGAAGTCGTCGCAGGCGACGTCGGCGCTGTGGTGGTTGTCGTGCTCGCTGCAGACGCAGGTAAATCCGGCGTCGGTGGTGGCATCGGCGCGGCTGCGGTGGCGACGTAAGCCGCGGCGGCAGCGACTCAGGCCAAAGCGTAAGGATGAGTGGCGTGATGTCACAAACCAGCAGTAGCAACTGCAGGCGGTGGCGGAGCGCTCGTGGTCGTCACGTTGGTTGCGTGATGATAGAGCGGGCTCTGGTAATACTCTTGGTGATGGTGGTTCGTCATGTGCATCGGCCCGGCGGCGTTCGTGCCGGCGTGCATGCCGTTGTGGTGATGGTGACTCGGAGGCGCCGAATGCGCGTGCGGATGATGCGGCGAACTGAAATTGGCGTAACTTTGGTGCAGTTCGTACATCTTCATCTCCGGCGGCTTGGTATCCTGAGCACCGGGCGACGTGCCGGCTGTATCGCGCGGCAATAACCTGTTGATGCTGAACGGATGACTGGTTGCCGTGTACAGCGGTTCCTGTTTCAGGCTGCCCGGCATACCGTGATGCAGACTCGCGGTATCGGACAGCAAGTGCGGATGTGCTAGGCTGCGATTCACCATGGCGGTGAGCTCGTCGTGTGCGGCGCCGAGATCAGGTCCGAGGAGACCGCCGATGTCGGTGTCGCTTTTCAGAGAAGTGTGATGCTGATGCAGACTGGCCGTGTGATGGTGGTGGTGCGAGGATACCAGCGAGTGCAGGTCCTTGTCGTCTTGCTGCTGAGGACCGCCGTGGTGGATCGATGAACCGGTCTTCTTAGAACCGGGCGCGCCTTCGTGAGTGGGTGGACTGTGGCTGGCGATGTTCACGCTCGATGCCGCCGCTGCCACTACCGCCGCCGTCGCTTGATGCTGCTGATGCTGTTGGTGCTTGTTGTTCTGCCTAGTCAGCTCCTTCTTCTCGTCCTTGAACCTCTTTTGGCGCCGTAGAAAACATCCGTTCTCGAACATGTTGCCGCTGTCCGGATGCAGCGTCCAGAAGGATCCCTTGCCGGGTTTGTCCGGCGTACGTGGCACCTTGACGAAGCAATCGTTAAAACTAAGAGAATGCCTGATTGAGTTCTGCCAGCGCTGTTGATTCTGCCTGTAGAACGGGAAAAGATCCATAATGAACTGATAGATCTCGGAAAGTGTGAGCATTTTGTGCGGTGCGTTCTGTATCGCCATGGTGATCAGGCTGATGTAGGAATACGGTGGCTTCGCGTGTGTGTAACTACGTCGATACGACTTGTCGGTGCGTGCGCGCTGTAACGCCGAATTCGGCGAATCCGGCTCGGTTAGAGAACCTAGAGGATCGCGACTCACTCCACCGGCGGTACCGGTTGTCAACGGTCCGTATCCGACGCAAGTACCGCTGGTGCTCATGGCCGCGCCATTGTAACTCGCCATGCCCGCCATGCCGCCGCTTCCCATCGTTGTCATTCCCATCGTGCCCATGGTGCCCATGTTGAAGCCGCTGGTACCTTGTGGACTGCAGTTCGGTCCGACGCCCATCGACATGCTCATCGGCATCATCGGGTTCGTGATCGACGTATACGAGGGCGCGATGTTCGTGGACATCGTGGTCATGACACCCGTATCGCCGCCGTACAGCGACTTTTGCTGGAGCATGGTCATAGAGCTGACCGGTGGCGTGGTGGCCTGCTGTCGCGTCGTCGCTGTCAAACGGGAGTCATGAAACCCGAAGTACCACGGTTGCTGGCAGTCCGGTATTTCCTTAATTTTTCCTATCGAACAAATTTTTACGACGTTCTTGTACGCGCTTTCAGTTCGCTCTGCGAACCGCGCGTAAACTGTGCTCCGGTTTTCGGCGAATCACGAGTCACAGAAATCCTTCAAGTCGTACGCACAAAACAAAAGGCATGCGGCGCAGCAGCAAGCCTTACACATTCAAGATTCACCAAAAAAAAAAAAAGAAACAATTTCACCTATTTTTTCTAGAATAGCAGTAAATACACTGAACGACACTAAGTTGATAGAAATTTCTTCTGCAATTGAAAGGATTCACCGCGTCTTGTGTCTCGTTCTGGAGTGAATTGTCACAATTTTCAGTGAATCTGGAAACTTGCAAGAAGGCGCGTACACTGCGTCAGCGGAACATCGGAGATGCAGTAACAAGACGGACGCACTGTCTTCTTCCTCTTCCTCCTCTTTTCTTTTCTTCTTCTTCTTCTTCTTCTTCTTCTTCTTCTTCTTCTTAGATGCGTATTTACGAGACAGAAAACGCGCGAACGCGCGTGAAGACACCCCCTAGTGTATCTCGGAGAAAATAAAGAGAAATTGTTACCCTAACACCATGAGGGCACGACAGATCGTTCTCTCGCGTGTTGTATGACGAGTGCGCGAAACAACAAACCACTACGACGACGGCTGTTCACGTCGGTCGCGCGCGCGGTCAGTTTGATCGAGCGGGGCCTGTTTGTAAGGCCGCCTCACCACCTCTCACCACACACTCCACCTCGTACCAAACGGGGTTTCTCTCTTCTCTCTGTATGCCGTGTTGTGGATGGAGGCTGGTTAGCGAGTGTACTCCGCTACTCTTCAGCCAGCGGGTCTTGTTCAAACAGCTCCCCACCATTGATCGCCGTGCACCGCACCCGATGGCGCCGGGCTGACCAATCGCGACTGAATGTTCCTCCAGTAGTACCCCGTCCGGCCAATCGGACGGTGATACTGGTGTGGCCGATCCCCTCGACTGACGTTCAGAAACGCGCGTCTTCGAATATGTGCGTGTGGCGCCACGACCTCTTCCCCTCCCGTCGTGCTCGACATCGGATGGAGGACGAGGATTGCGCATGTGTTGTGGCCCGCGCGCGCAACGAGACGATCTTCGCGAGCGAAACTGGTTTGCGCAATTCACGCGATCACGACGTGCATAACAACGGTGGCCGTGGGCCGCGCGACGACCGCGCCGCGGTGCGGATCGACGCAGCGCACCTGCTTCTCTTCTCTCATGTCATTGATGTCAACTGTCGTCTGCTACACGTTTGACAGCAGCAGTTTTCTGTGCGTGCTTGATGCATCTTACACATCGGGCGTATTGTGCGTATCTCCTTCCTCACGCGCGCATTTTCTATTTTGTTTTAATGTTAAAAAGCATTCTTTTTTCTCTTGTTATATATATATATATATATATATATATATATATGTATATTTTTATATATATAGAAAGAGACAGATCTCCTAAATCTGAGATTATCTCGTAGTAATGCATGAAACGAAGTTTTAAACACTGCATATCGTTTTCGTTAAGTCAGAGAGTCAATGTGAAATGGACGAGGTGGACTGTTTGTAATTTAATACAATGTCTCCTGAAAAGTGCGAAGAAGACAACTTTTCCTCACTCTGCCAACAAAATTGGAGTTCGGAATACAATGTAGAAAACAGGTACGATGTTATTTGCATGTCGCGATTTAAATTCTGGTTTAGGCAGTATTTTTAAATAAATGTCTGATGCGTTAAAAAGCCCGCGAAACTCTATATGTTTTATATTTGATCCGTTTATTAATAAATAAATTATAGTTGCTCACGTAATTTAGAAAAAAAATATATTTATAGTAAACTGAAAACAAATGACCATTTCTTATTTAAATTCTAATAATCACGGTCATTGATTAATTTTGAGTGCTTTGAACATATAGACACGTGTGTTAAACAAATGTTAGCGGCATGGACTTGTGAACACAATAAATACGTATGTGTACGACGAATTTTTTTTGTTTATATTCTCGATTCAAGCAAACTTACTCGAAAGGTTAATATATAGATATTTTTGATATCGTGTTTTAAATCAAATTTTGCTTTTGAATTAAATGATTCTCGCACAAAACATGATTCTCTTGTATTATTATACTTCACAGTTCACAGTTCCAATTTTTTCGATGAATTCGTTTTTAGTTTTTATGTGTGCAAATTTTTATGAGAACTGTTTAATCGATAAAAGCGTAGGCGCTATACTTATATTTTTGGCGCTTTTTTCATGCGTTCTTCAGCACAATGTAATTAAGCCTGCTCGTACAAATTAAATATGTTGCGGCCGAATAATTTTTGTACTAAAACAGTCGCATGAAAAACAACGTATACCGATTCACGTGGCAGAGAGAGACAGAGACGATCGTGCATACGTACAGTCTTTTCAAATCTAATCTCGGGGTGTAAAAGCGCGAAGAAGAATATCGCGGAATATCGTTTCGTCGCCGCGAGAAATCGACGGCACACAACTCGACGATTCAAGCGTTTAGAGTCGGCTAATACTTTACTCGAGAGATTCGTAAACACACACATACACAATATGTAGTATACATACATATCTATACATATATGTATCTATACATATATACATATATACAGGCGCGTTCGTTACAACGTTAGATCCTCACCGAGCACCCACCTGTACGCTGGGTCTTTATCGAGCCACGAATTGTTTGCGGAATGAAAATATTGTCCCTGTAAACAAGTGACTACATTGTGCCGGGCGAGCGCCGTTCTCTTCGTTATAACAAATCGCTCCCTCCGCGCTGCCTGCCTGGACCCTTGGAACACAAGTATGCGCGATCGAGAGAGAAAGAGAGAGAGAAATACAGAAGCTGTTTGTTTCCATAATATAAATATCTATCTTTAATCTATGATTAATTATCGCGTTTTCGACTCTTAAATTTCCTTAATTTAATAACTTTCAATTACTTGTTGACAAAATTTACTGTATATATTTTTATAATGTAAGTTTTTATAATAGAATATATTTACATCGGCTATTTATGCAAGTAAAAACTTAATAGATTGAAGTAGCTTGATAGCTTTAAAAATTTAATAATTTTTATTGAGAAATGATCAATTGAGATTGAATTTTTTAACTGCATTTTTATGACTGTTTCGGCTAGAAGCACAAATGCGTTATATCTAGTGCGTGATTACACAAATTCGTGTGGCGCGACGCGCAGTCGTTTATTTGAAAATTTTATCTGCTCAAAATTGCCTCGTTTAATTTTTATTTGCCGCAGTTTATTAACGATTCATTTATTATGCATGAACGTGGATTATGATGTGATCATATGCCGAAAATGCCACTATTATTCCGGCGGTAATAAATCAATTGAGTATTTAATGCAAGCAGAGCAATATTTTAAAATGCTCAACAGTTTATAATATGAAAAAAGAGAGAGAAAGAAAGAAAGGAACTACATATAAAACTATATATATACATAAAAGAAATTTCTATTTTACACCAAAAAATATTTGTAAAAAGTTTATATAAAAACAAAGAAGTCAACAGAAATTTTGGAAATTTTGGACAGTCAGATTTTTGTGATGTATCAAACATTTAGATAAACCACTGATTCATGACCATGTTTTTACATATAAATTATTGCACGATCGGATTCTTTCTTTATTGGAAATTGTTTAACTTTTAAACTCGTGAAAGAGTTCAAAAGACCGAGATTTGATTTTAAAAAATGTTTTGTCGTTTTTATAAGAGAAACAAAAAGCATGACAGGACATATAAGACTGTGACTTTGTGGAGTTCCTGAAGGATCTACCTGGATCCATGTGGGTGGTCTCTGCCTCTCTTACCCCTCTCGTTTCTCGTATTATTAGCGCTGGTGATAACTCGTCAGTACACAAGAGCGCTATACTGCCCTTCCTTCTTATGGACCTTCGTTCATTTCTCACTTTTTTCCTTTATGCGAGCATGTGTGTGTGTGTGTGTATGTGCGTGCGCGCGTTGCTGTCTGCACGCGTCATGCATGCGTGCATTTATAAGGATGACAATTTTTTATACAAAATGCCTTATATATTTTTTGGTTTTTCATTAATTTTGTTAGTTCTTCCACAATATCACATAAATTATTCCCTAATGTTGGAAGATATATTTTAGTATCTTTTTAAGTGAGAATGTAAAATTTAATAACGTCCCGAGAAAGTTTTCAGAGCTTTAGTTTTTTTAACAAAAAAGATGACATACATGTCATTTTTGTAAGCGAGATGTCAAAAACACAGGTACGATAGGTGTGAAATAAAAAAAAACTTTCCTTTCGTACGTCTTTACCAGTTGTTTTCAAATCGCTCCGAGATTTCGATCAGTCTTTCGTATATTTTTGGGAAATCTGCAGTAGATACAGTCTCCACTTCTCGACCTAGAAAAATATTTCGGAACGTGGATGGACAGAAGATTGTACAGAACGAACATACCTGTCGCGATTGCGGACAAAAAGTCTCTGACATTCGTCGGGATTTGTTGTTTCAAGGATTCATTCACAACAAACCCCGTGTCAAGAAGTCACCATTTTGCGAAGCGGAAAGAAAAGTCAGGTGCGTTGTTCGTCTTCCTGGTCCTACGTCCCAAAACATGACACGGCGCGATGTAGATCATGTTTTGACACAACTTGTAACTCGCTCAGCGATAGAGAAAAGTATGAAGATGCACGTAAAAGTAAACTAGCAAATAAGTCTTTGAAAATAAATATTATTTACATACTGATATAATTATGTAAATAGTTTAAGAAGATATTTTTTTCCGAAGTGTGAAAATCGCTTTATTGAGTGCACTGAATTTCTCATGAAAAACCATACATACACGGTCAGATAATAGTTCTACGTTGATTAACATGTGAAAATAACGTCTGTATGACCGCGCGAGATGACGCAAAAGCGAATTGTATATCAATATTGTTCGGAAAATCGGTAAATAATAACGCATCGATAGTTTCTAAATGTTAATTAATTCTAAATTGCAATTATCCGATAATAGCCGTTGGATGTTTGCGGTTCATTCGCGTTGCGAGCCACGATGTCGCAATTTGCTTTCGAAAATTGAATTCATCACAAAGAGTGGTAATTATACGAATTTAACTCGCGCGTGTAGATGAAAATAAATTGCACATTTAGTGTTATAAGCTATTACTTAGCCCCCATAATATTACGTACATTTACCAAACATGATTTTTATTTTTTACATATATTATTTGGAAAAAAATAGATATATATTTATAGAACTATTTCCACAATATGAATGAATAATTATTTGTACTTTTCTTGAGAAAAGCAATTTTAATTATATTTTCTACTTTCTTTCAAGAAGCGACTGATCGATAATAAAATTAAAACAAAAAGACTTATAACTCACGATTTTAGAATTGAGTTACTCGAGTTTTCGAATATGGATTGACTATAGGAGGGGGACCGCGAAAAGACCGCGGATATAGGAGAGAAGAGTCCGGGCATATTGAGTCACTTAAAAAACGATATTTCGATGTGTGCTTTATCGGGCACGAGCGCGGCGCAGACCAGATAGTCACGTGCTGTGCGTGCCTCGCCGAGGATTTCCCAGATTTGCGATCCCCGAATCTCACCAGTCGTCCTCTATCTCCAACAAAAACCTCGGCTGCGAGGCGCACCCTCGATCAAGCCGAAGGCAAAAATAATAGACTCGTCGCGCGTTTCATTCCCCGGTGTGTCGGCGTAATGGCGAGATCGGCCGCTATTATCAGCTAGAACTCTTGGTTTTATATAAAAGTCTTCTCCGCGCCCACACGCTAACAAACATTGATGCGATCACGAAAATTTCATATCAAGCGCTTTAAATATTTTTGCACGAGATAATAGCGGCGCGTTTAAAACTCTGATTTGTGCAACGTCTCCCAATCGATCAGTTATGTATCTTCGTTATATATCTTCCCTTCTATTTTGCCACCTCCTGTTTACAAAACTTCGGTAATGCTATGTCTTTTTAATTAAAATGTTATTATTTTTATCGCAAATTACATGTATTGATCGCACGAATGATTTTGTTACAGTTTGAGAATGAATGTGAAACTGTTAAAGAGAGAATTTCGTATACAGTATTCCGTAACGTTCTCTGCGTCCTCAGAAACGGACCACGAGAAGATTTCCGATATTTTCCAAGCGAGAAGGACGTTCTTGCACGCGCGCGTGTAAAAGCACGTATGTAGCGAATCGATTGTGCAAACAAGAACCGCCCCCGTCTATCGTCCTCTCGTTAAATTTCTGTTTCACCGTTTCAATGCAAACGTTGCGAGATATAAAAGTTGCAAGCAGGCCATCAGGCCAATCCGAGAAGTTTCGCTCTGTTTGCTCGGCGCATCTAACTTATTAATAGCGTTTAATATCGCGTATAAATAGATCTCTATTTGAATATAGTGGTTTCCCTTAGCGTTATGTATCTGATATGTGTACGGGGTAATAGTTTTTCGGAAAATTTACTAAATAATTTTTTCTTTCATTAACGTTTAAATAAAACATTGCTGCTTGCGGTTTGCGAAGACATTTTTAAACACGTCGATTTCGTTTTTTGTAATGTGAAACATTACATGATTGTGAAATGAGAATGGTTTTATTATACATAAATGACACGTAAAACAATTTTAATTAAACATGAAACATTACTCTATTTATATATCTCATTTGTAGAACAGCACAGATATGTCAGTGTACTTCCGCACTTTATTTCTCTCGTGTGAAGTTTGCACACACACTTATTACAAGTCCAAGAAGTCACGTTTACCGTTAAGTGTGGACAGGACACAGGCCTCAGTCATTTTTAACGAGTGTCGCGGGACATTAGTCGAAGTCGATCGATGAAAGCATTGGAGGGCAGGCAGGTGGTGGATGAGTCGCGCGCCGATCAAACGCTTCGAATTGGCAGCGATTTCTCGGCCAGCGGCCACCCCTGGTCAGCCCAGTCCTCACTTCCGTCGAGTCAATTTTAATAATTCCATCCTTCCCTCCGCCCTCTATACGATTCACCTTCGTGCCGCGCGATGACTCGCACGATTTTTCCGACGGGCTTTCAATTATCCAAAAGGATCTCGCTCCCACAAGAGCGAGCATTGCCTCGCGGAATATCGATCGCTCGAGCGCTCTTTTTTTCTCTCTTTTTGGACGATCGTCGCATTAGCAACGGTGTAGGTCCCTCTATACCGGAAGTGGGCGGAACGAGAAATTACGAGCTATAGTAACGAGAACAGCGCGTTATCGTCGCTCGCAATTACGACTCTTATATACGACATGAACGTTCTTTGGAAAAGCATACGAACCCTGCGCGTGCCTTCGTCGATTAATCGAACGATTGCGACAAAGGGGGTGTCCCAAAATTATTATTGTGCGCAGCTCCACATAAGCTTTTTTGATGAAGTATATTATTTGTTCTTTTCACTAGAAAAACTCTGCTGTATTCTGTAAGAAGAATTATTTTTAATTGCTTAATTAGTATGCCAATTACCTGACAAAACTCATTAATGACAATGTAAGTGCCTATAAAAAGACAATTTTCGAATTCAATTTTTTAATTTAAGATTTTATCTAAATTCTGTAATGCCCACTGAAATGTACAAAACTAGTCAACAAACAACTTTGAAGACTACAAGTTGTTATTTGAATTCACAATTTTGGAAAATATCTATGCAAAATAAATCTCTATTTCTTTTCGGGAAATAATAAAACTTAATGGACTAAAAAAAAAGACATAAACATATCAATGCAACGTATAGGCTTAGGGTAAAATCCGAATATTCTTGCTAATACAACCCTTTTTGCAGAAAACGAATATTCCTGTCGTAAAAGGGAGAGCTGTGAGAACAACATTGCCATAAAGTGATAATCGATTTATGAGACCGGTGCTTTTTATTATACTCCAAGCATTACCTATCTTTCAAAAAGAAGTAAAATTCTGCTAAATTTTAGGTATCTTACGCGATATGCCGCAACAGCAATAAAAGATAGAAGTTGCAATACGTATATAAGAGATAAATTATATGTGGGAGACAGCGAAAATAGCGCTTATTGCAACGCATTCCCGTGCTATTTATTTTTGCTCTTATATTTCTTTCAACCAGATCTAAGTGACATCATCAATGTAATCGATATATTGGACTTTTTATTGTTTCAGTTTGATCTTCGTGGGAGGCTACGCGTAGCGCGTAAAGATAAACATCCATATGCAAGAATAACATCTTCTAGATCCCTCTAATCACAACACTCAAAGGATACCCCGTACATAAACGAGAAACATGAGTAGAAAAACACTTTTGATAAAGCTATCGGAAAAATAGAAGAGTAGCCTGGCAATTCATCAAGGAATATCATTATTCGCACAGAAAATTGTATTGCATGCAAACAAATTGACAAAAGAAGTTTTTGAAACAAAAATAGCGATTCAGGAAAGATTGCGAATTTTTTCATAAATAAGGAATTTTATTCGAATTTTATTTTGATACATTTCATTGTCTTCCACAATGTTTTGCAATATAATCGAAAATAGAACAACCTTGAACACGGTCAATTCTAATGGCACTTCAAGTTAACTAAACAAATAGTGTTATATTTTTTTTCGTTATATATAGTAATAGATATTACGAATACATCTTAAATTAAATAGAAAAGGTTTTAAGAATGTTAATTGCAAGTATGACTTCTTATATCAAATCGTTGTTTAACGATGATTAAGAAGTTCTTATTTATGACGTATTTTGTTCGGTTCTCTCCGGCTTCACATTTTTTAGCCGATCTCTTTTCTCCATTCTTTATTCATTAGTACGTACAATATAGGAGTTTGTTAAATAACAATTTAATGCAAGCACTTTTTACAACCGCGTGTATAGTAAACTTGTTAGACAACAATTTGATATAAAAAGTTTTTGCACGCAGTTGTAAAGTTGCGTAAAATAAATTATTCTTATATCATATAATTTTAAACTCTCTCCCTTCTGTATATATTCATATCCTAAAACTTAAAAACATTCGATCTTTAATTTGAGACTTTTTTCTATGTCTTGTTTTTTTAATAAATATGTATGAGTCGTTCGAGACATAAAATCTTTGACTTTTCGTGCAAATAACAATAAATAAATAAGAGTTTTTTTTATCAGAAATTACTGCCAAATTTATGTTGTAAATAAGTGCTGAATTAAAAATTGATAGAAGTTTGGTAAAAGTATGGAACTTTTTTTTTTTGTTATCTTTGATTCATTCAAACAAAAAATTTATAGCAAAATTAAATAAGTTAGTAATAATTTAGTTTCTATCAATTCTTTTTAACCTAATTATTTCTTTGTGCAAATATATCTTAACAAAACATATATTAAAGCAAACTACACAAAAATGAACATTATACATTATATATCTTTAGAGGCACATGTGAGAGAAATCTGCGATACTGCTCGATACTTACCGGACAAAATTGTGTTCGGTAAGTTTATCTTACCGCAGCAGTAATTTATGATTATTTCAAGTTTGGGAGAAGCTTAACACAAATTTAATTCTCTTTATGAAGTAAACTAGATAACGATCGATTATCATATAAAGCTGCAACTATGTTATACTGTATAATTTAATAAATGTGCTGCACAGTTATGCAAAGTCTGAAATGCGTTCACACGCGACGAATAGTATTGCGAAATTCCTCTTCTCCGCGATTATTCCCTACAAAAAGTTACAAAAATATGACACGATATCTACTTATTACGATATGTGATTAGAACGCGTTATTACTTGAAAACTATATTTATTGCCAGTCGAGAGAAGATATACTGATAGAAATATCTATCATAACAATTAGCGGAATGTCTCTAAATTACTAATATATTGACAACAATTGTAAAGTAGATAAACAAACTTGCGCGTATATAAATCTCGTAGTTGTGTGATAGCATGTATGATTCAAAATCAGAAACGTACTAATTACACTCTTAATCTAGATGATAAACTATACATTTCTATTGGCAGTCTTAACCGCAAAGAAAGTTCCGACACATATGTCTTCATGAATAATTAATCTCATTTTTTTCTAACTTTTCGCAAATTTATTTGCGTACGCGAAATTATTAAGTCAATTATTTATATTTAAAAAAATTGTAAATAAAACGTGAAATATTGCAAATGTAAATATTTTTATGTGGAAATAAATAATCTATTTTAATATAATTGCTTAAATTTATGGAGAGAGACAAGAAAAATTATGTACTTATTATCTATATACAGTGTACATTATCGCTCAAAAGTTTAAAAATTACAAAAATATTAAAGAGTTAGAAAATTTTATTACTTATCTGCTGATAAGAATCGAATAACATATACAACATGGTAAAACATAAGAATTTTAAAACACTTAAGAGTGTGAGACTATACAGATGATAGAATATCATAGAATAGATTTATAAAGTATTTATTCTATTTTTGTGACTATAAACCTACTCAACTTTTGAGCGGAAGTGTATCATAAATATGTAATTTATATATTTTTCCGTGAAGATATATGCTAATAATAATAGTAAAAGTTTTAATAATTATATATACATATATAAAGATGGCTACAAAATAATATATAACTGCTGTCTAAAACAAATTGGAAATATATATAGTTACATATCTGCATATAAATATGCATGCATAACATTGTATTTATACATGTATGTATTCTTCATAGAAAATGTGCAATATTTAGAGAGAGACAGAGAACTGTCGTTTTATTCTTGCTTAATGACGTGATGATTGGCAGACAAGAAGAATAGGAATGAGAAATAGCATAAAGGAGAATAGAGGAGCAATAAAGGAGAAACAATTGCCAAGCCGGCCAATACGTTGTCTGAGTTGTCTCTTCACTTCAGACAAAAACGATTCAGATAAACGATCGCTAGCATCTCTATTTCTTTCTAAAAATTGACTCACTTCCTTTGCAACATACGTAGTCTATTTATTATATATCTATGATAAATTCCTACAATATACACTTGCAAGATAACGGCCCTTTAGCCACTACAACACCGAACCGAATATATATTCGCGCGTGTGCATATGTGATTTCGTACAACGTATTTTATTATTAATATTATATTTTTCTATATAAAAGAAATAAAAAGGCAGTGTAAATACAAAAACAACGTCGTTATAGATAAAAGTATAATATTTGCGTGAATACATATATGCCAAGCAAATTTGCACACCTTATATATGCGTAGATATGCGTACATATATACGTATATATGACAGTACGAAATAATTTACAGTATCATTTTTTTTTAGATTACAATAAATAAAAAAATATTTGATCGTCTAAATTATTCAAGTTTTATTACTTTAAACACAATAAAAGCAAATATTTTCTAGATTTTATTGTACGCTGCAATTACGTTTCAATTTTTCTAAAATTATTAATAATTAATTGTGTGCAAAAATGTTGCGTACAATATAATTTAACAAAAACTTATATCTAATAGTAATAAATAAATATTTTGAAAATATTTACGAATTAACGAACAAATCCTACTAATAATCGATAATCTACCTCTACATGTAAATATTATATAAATAATTGCTCTTTATATTCGAAAAGATCGGAGTCGAAGATGCATAACGATCGCTCGTGAAAAATAGATGAACAATCGCGAGTGAAGACCACGATAAAAATATACTACTGATAAAATAATATCTTTGATGGATATGCTCTGGCACTTAACGAGCAAGAATAATTTTATGGAAAGGCAATATGTACAATTAATATGTTACGGTGAGAAAGTAATTATATCAATATTTTTATAATTATTTTTAGACTTATCCTCGACAAATCTATATAAAATCACCGACTCTATTGTGTAATGTACTAAAAGCTTGAAATTGTAAGTACATTATATAAAGCAATCAATTATAAATTACATGATTGTATAATATCAAGAAAGTTAAAATTGTCCATTACATAACTAGCAATTTTCCAAATAAATATAGATGTTTGCAAAACATTTCAACTTTCTTGACCAATAATTCTGATAATTATCAGAAAGTTAACTTACTTTCGAATTAAGTAACATAATATTTTGGATATATTTCACCATAACATATATGTATATAAGGCAATAATCGCATTACAACACTTGCTCAAAGATCAGTTACGGGTCCGGATAGATTTAAACTATTGTCGATCACTGTCTTGGAATCATTCGTGATCAACGAATTTTTACTACTGTTACTGTAAGCATTCGATATCTCGTCGACGTCATCGTCATCATTGTTGTCATTGTCGTTCTCTGTCCCGTCTTCCTCATTATCCGATGATGATAACGACAACAGCGCTTGATTCGTCGATTTCCTGATCGGATCTTCGATAACGGGACACATACCGGAAGTCAGGACGTCGCGAATCTTGCTTACAGTTTCCGTGACCGTGGCTTTGTCCACCCTTCTACGCAGTATCTCCACCAGCTTCTCCAGTCTGATAAATTACGTTTTTGTGTCACGTTATGTATGTGTTCGTGCTGATTTGAGTTCATGCCATTTTTCCGCCGTAAATGCATCCACAGAAATTGCGCAACAATCTCTTTAGAAGCGGGCAAAGCAAATGTTTCAGAAAAAAGCCATGCTGCCGGCTAGAAAAACAGAAGAAAACGACGCGATTCGGTGCTTGCTGTCCAGATGAAGCGTGTGTTGTGAGAGTTCCTTTCGAAAGAAGAAAGATCAATAGATCTTCAAGAAACAGGAGTCTTGCAAGCGGGATTGCATTCACGATACAATTTACATGTGCACAATTTTGCCAAAAGATATAATTAATTGAGCAAAAGTTTAATCTATAAATTATAACATGTTAATATTATTACTGTACAACATTATATACATGCACCAAGTATTTTCAATTTAGAAAAGAAAAAAACACATGAAACAAACATATAAATTTACTTTATTAAATTTTGGATTAACTTTTGCTATCATTTATTTCAAGCTTGTTTAATAATAAAAACAATGTTTTTATTATTAAATTCATCTAATTAAAACACTAAAAATAATAAATTTATTATTAAATGTTTTGTCATAAAATATATATCTTACATATAATAATTTTTTTTTAATAATATAAAAAAATACATATTCTAATTCTATTATGGCAATTACGATTTTAACTCTACAACTTTTTACATTCAATTACAAGAAAACTAGCATTTTTGGCAAAAAATACTTGAGTATTAAAATAAATAGTTTTTAAAATATCCGTACAATGGCATATACATACATGTACAACTATAAAATTTATAAACTTACAACATATATGTGTGTGTATGTGTGTGTGTGTACATGTACATATGATATAATATATGTATAAAGTAAATAGAATTTGTCACATAAAATTATTCAATCATGCAGAAAACGGTGATTATTTTGTCAGATTTTTGGACATTTATATTGAGGGAACACATTCATATATGTACACATATATAGGAGTATACATAGATTATAAGGATAAATAAATATATGGTAAAAGAAAATTAAAATTCTTAGACTGACATATCAATACACACACACATACATACACAGATGTGTTAACACTAATCTTTTGTAACCAAAATATAAGTTAAATATTATCAAAACAATTTTTATTTTATATGTTTGTTTTTACATGGATGTATATATATTCTATGCATTTTGATCTATATTTGTGACTGTCTGTGTAAATACATATAATATGATATTCTTACGTGTATACGTATGAATATTAAAATTTATACAAACACATATACACGTGTGTGCGATTGTTGCACTATATTTAAGTATCTATATTTCTTTGCAATCGTATGATAATTTTATACATACTACTAACGACACCGTTATTGTTAACATATAATTGTGCAGTTATTTTGTCTTGTACTTTTTATCTACGCAAAAGTACGTTAATATAGCGACATTGTCGTTAGTAGTTATAGAATCGCAATACTGATTCTGCGACTAATTTTATCCTATTTGCACCACATCAACTACATGATAAAATTTTAATGCATATATTACGTTGTTTGTCGATATATAAGAAATAAATGTGGTGATTATTTTCTTAGATTCTCGATTCTATATTTGAATGCTTTTGGCAAACACACAGCAAACCTATGTTTTGCGACAGAATATGTACTTTGTCGCGAAATATTTGCAGTCAATGCACAAATTCAACTGCAAAAGATCAAGCAACAAATGGAATCATATATACATGCAAAAATATTTGAACGCTAATCTACTCTATGTTTTATAACGAATAAGTTCGTAAAAACTAATTTCTATTTGTAAAAAGGAGTATTACAAAAGTAAACAAATGTACCTACTAGAATAAAAGAAAGCTAGTAGTATTTCCTTCAGTTAACAATTAGATAAGTCACTCTTCTCAAGTTTGTTTTTAAAATATAGCACATGACAAAAACAAGATTTGTATTGTGAAATATTATGACTTGAACATGGCATGGATAAAATTACGTTATTTTCAATATTAACATTATATAGTTAAATTGCTATTGTTTTATTGCTCTCTGTCTCTTTCTCTTTCTCTCTCTCTCTCTCTCTCTCTCTCTTTCTCTCTCTCTTTCTGTCTCTGATATACTAAGATGACATAATTCCTCTAAACATGAAGCGTGGCACAACTAGAAAAGCATAAGCACGACGAACGTATATGAAAAAAGCATGCATGACAAGTGAACAATAGAACCTACGTGCTATTCGACATGTACATAGTAGTAGCCTCTAGTTAGAAGCCCCTTGAAGCCCCCTTTCGTGGATATTGGCGATGAGTAGTGTGGTATTGCGATTTTATTTTTGCATCTTTTGCTCGGGGGGTGCCCCGCGCGTACGTGACCTAGATATAGGCGGTGGTGTAGGTAGCGCGTGAAGGTGCTGTTTGGGTTCTGGAGGTCAAGGGTCTCGTCGAGCAGAGGTCTTTCGGCACAATAGAGCCACCGTAGACCACAGCAACGTCTGGTACCTCGGTGATGGAGCGACTCGTGCGATCGTCATTGGCGCAACTATTCTCGTCCTCGCTCGTTATATCACGACCTGTCTCAGCCAAACTCAACGGTCTCACTGGAATTCTCTCGTTCAGAACCCTAGTGTCTTGACGCGAGTTTTTGTCGGACTTATCAGCCTCGCTGAATGACCTCTTTAAATTGTTTTTTTTTCGTCGTGGTTTCTTAAAGCTGCCTCGTTGAGTGCGAACATCGCACATTTCCGGCAACCTAGTCACGTGGTCAATCAAATTCTTTTCTTTACTTGCTACATCGTTAGGCTGTTTATCAGTTGAATTTTCCTGCTGTTTGAAAATACTCGACGATATAGAAGGTTTTGTTTCATTTTTTTCTGTTGTCACATTCTTATTTACTTCTAAATATTTTCTAGAAAGATGATTGTTAGTTGGTTCTATCAGAGTGTCAGTTTGCATTTTCTCATCAATCGTTAATGATTTCATTTTTCCATCAGAACACTCGGTCTTCTCCTGATTGAGCAAAAGCAAATAATCGGTTGATCTCCTCACAGGTATTTCCCATAGAGTTTTGTTAGTATCAGTGGCCTCTGAATTCTGATTCTCATTTTTGTTTCGACGCTCGACTGCCACATTTGTAGCATTGTTGTTTGTGCGAAGCAGTTGATAGAGTATCGTGTCTGAATAATGTTCTTTTCCGTTTTCTATCGGCTGCGGTACATCTTCACGAGACGCAGAACTTCTAGACGAAGTTCCAGAGCTTTGACAATGATCCGTCGTCTCGGAAACGAATAAACGGGCGGCCGCCACCTCCGCGGAACGAGAACAGAAAACGGACGAGGAAGTGGCCGATGAGATTGCGGATTGTGGAAGAACGGGAGGTAAGGAACAACTATCTGTAAGAGCGGTACGCACGGGGGTGCTGGTTATATGGGGCGTATCGAAAGTTACAGGCGAGACAGATCTTGATACCGCGAAGTTTACGCACTTTGCCACATGGTTTTCGGCTAGTGTCCTGGATGCCCGTGCCTCTTGGAGCTCTCGTCGTAGCGCAAGGGTCTCCTCCTCGAAGGCTGCGATCTCGCGACCTTCATTGCTAATGTGAATAGAAGAGATTCTTGTTTTGTTTCTGCCAAGAATGAGCTTCCATTGATTGTGGACACATTCAATGTACAATAGATTTAAAGATCAAGTCTTTTTCGACAAAACAAGATATAAAACTGGTCGTACATAAGTGTATAAAAACTTATACATGCTCTTGTGTGCATGAAGAATTATGAGCGGGAATTGGAATAAATGGAATAAATGCAGCTATGACAAACTTTGTGTACACGATTTACAGAACTAATACAGAATTAAAAAACCAAACTTTTAGCAATTTTTATCAGATATGCTTGAATTCACTCTGTTGCATTATTTTTTAATATATACATCGTTAAAACAATATGTATATCTTATGTGTATGTAGATAGGTCGATAGATAGGTAAGTAAATGCAGATAGATAGGCGTGTGTATGTCAAATACAAACAAATAAAAATAAAAATCGACGCACAAGCTTCTAAATATTTACAAATATTAAATAAGTACTCACGTTGCACTGAGCTTCAATGCCGTCACTTCCTCTTCCAATTTCGCAATACGTTGATCGCTGGTTTCCTTTTCTTTTACAACCTGCAATATTTGATTCTGTAACAAGAAAACAACTTGACATAGCAAACTCGTATATATTTGCATCAAGCTACAAAGTTATTCTCGTTATCCATAGTAATTATTTGAATATTTAATCAGTTTGTTATAAAAGTAAACCGTGAAGTATTATTCAATTTTCTCTCTTATCTGTTTTATCAACTTTAGTTTTTTTTTTGCTCAATATATTTAACGATAACTATGCTTGATAACATATAAAAAAAGAGAAGCTGCGATAATCTTGATCGGCTCTCACATGCAACAGAATTTACACGAATATGGAAAAAGAAGGTGGAAGAGTCCCGAGGGTTCAATTACGAGATTGCCAATATGCAGGCGACATGGCGGTGGCGGCCATCGCTTCGGTTGATGAGGCTAATGGATGGTTGAAACCCGAGAAGATACGGCAAAGAGGAAAAAGAGGCCAAGGGAGAGGCCCCTGACAGCCGCTAAGTGCGCTCCATCCTTTTCCACCCTTCTCTCTCCATCTGACCAATCTCTCCTCGATTCTTTGGTTCCCGCCCCGTTCTCTCTCTCTCTCTCTCTCTGTCTCCACACACTACGCCATGTGAATGCCCTTATGTGAAACCTAATCACTTTTAGCGCGTCACGGATATTTCGTATTATGTCTACATTGCGTTCTCCGATATCGGCCGTCTCTCTATGATTCGACCTTCCCCCTTCCTTCACAAAGTTAAGTCGCACATGCTGCAAGCTTTAATCGGCTGATGCGTTTCTCAAGGATAACCCTTGAACCAAATTTTTCGAGATTTTGTATCTAACAATATATTGCGCTTTTCTTATTGAACGTATTTTTATACTTTATCTTCTACACATGACAAAAGCACGCATATTTCTTCATATTACATTTTTACAACATTTTATTAAAGTAAACGGACGAAAACATGAAATCTAAATTAGCGTAAAATTAGCTCAAATAAGTCATTATCGGAATAAATGAGTTAAATAAAAATAATGTAAATAAATAAAACCAAAACCGATTATACTGATTTCGCATATACATAACGAGTCGAATAAAGAAAAGTTAGTGGAAAGAATCGAAATGAACGCGTGATCATCTGGTCATCCTAATCAAACAGAACGAAGGAACGTCTGCGCAAACACTACGTCACATGATTGTAACCCGGAAGAACGAATGCCGAAAATATTGGGCCTAGTGCTCGTATTACATGGTCTCAAACTGATATGAGTGTGGCATAAGAAAAAGGGGTTTACTATTACTTTTGTTTTCTATTCCCACATTCTTCAAACTATTGACAGCTCACAGTATATTTCTTTTTATCAATTTTTCAATATCTCGGTAAATTTAGACAAATGTAGGAAAATGAAAAAATACATCATAAGAGAAAACTTGTGAAAGTATATAACTTGAGTGCATAATTGTATTGTAATTAGAAATTTAATTGTATTAAAAAAAAACTTCTAATTACTTCTAATTACTTACTTTCAGTTCTTCGACTTCTTTTGCTTGGTGATTATATCTTTCTTCAATTATAGCTTTGACTTTTATGGTTAAGCTTTCTTCACAATTCTTGTTAGCTTCTCTGATGTCTCGTACAAGTTCTAAATATATTTCATGTATATAAATGTCTGATATTTAAAATGTGTGATAGCAAATTACAATTGTTTTTATTTTAAAGTTACACATACCTGATAACATTCCAGGTTGATAATCTGTGGGAGAACTATATTTGCAATATGCCAATTTTGTTTTTACATTTTCTAAATTTGTTTTTGTTTCGCTAAGTTCTTTGAACAGTAGGCTGTTGCACTTTTTTAGTTCTGTCATCTATAACATATTACAAAGTCATATATTAATAATAAAAATTAAATACTTAAGAAATATTATCATAAAAACATAATAATTTGAATTGAAAAAGAAAGATACAAACCTGTTCAATAAGTGATAAAACAAGTTTGTTGCTACAACTGATTGTTGTTATAGAACTTCCGCTCTCAATACTTTCAGAATCACTGTCTGAATGATGTATATTTTCAGCAGGTCCAAGTCCAGGATCAGAATATCTTCTGTGTTCTGCATTTAGTTCATCGCTATTGATGCCACTATCTTTATTGGCAGTAGGTGGTAAACTGGCATAATCTCCATTTTGATAAGCATTATTTACAGTAGATTCCAAATGTCCATTCTCTTGCAGACTGCCATAACCATTAGCAACAGTATTACTAGTGACAGACTGAACATTAGCTAGATGTTCACTGCAATGATGTCTACGTCTACCATGGCTGGCTCTAATATTTGGCATCGCAATCGGCTGATATATTCTATACATTCCTGGTAATGAGACAGGCTGCATAGTGTATGTTACTGGCATCGGCGAGTAACCGCATACACTTGGATCAGACATTGCTGTGAACAAACGTTGTCCATTACCCGGAACATTTTGTGGTACACTTGTTGACTGCCACAGCATCCGCGGACATTCTGTACTCGACATTAGACCAACGTCTTGATCATTTTGCGGACCATTTGGCCACATATCCAACGTAGTATCCAGCAAGTTGTTCTTGCGACTGGACCGTTTCTTGCTCTTTCTCGAGTGATTCGGCAAATTCTGACGCGGTGATCTCGAAGGATCTGACAACCTGCACATTGATTGCCTTGTTAGCAAAACATAACCTAACCTCGTGCGACAGTGAAAACGGTAAAATCAGAATCGTTAGGCTTATACTAACCTCTTCTCCATCTTTGCAGTCGGCTTGATTTGCATCAAGAGTCAGTTCTATGCAACAGCGTGTACATCCGCTAATAGAGACGCTGAACTTGTTTCGATTTTTGCCTGTAATAGTTACGATCGAGAGATATTCCTCGATTTCTCCAACAGTTCCTAATCTAACGGGGATGACAAACAGATGCCGTGCAACGTACAACCTTTGACAATCTTCACGCTATAGTAACGCGCACACTAGCGTATTCTCATGGAATGTAAACGAAACTGTATTTAGATCTTTATATCGGTATCTGTTACCAGCAGAGATAATATTGCGCGCGGTTTCGGGTACCATGTCGATTTTTGATATATAGCTTTCAACTTCTTTTTCTTGGCGCTTGCATCAAGCGACGTCACGTGACTACGTGCAACGCTCATGCGCGTGCCGTGAATTCGTACCTTAATCTTCAAACAAAAAATGGCATCTGGCGAAAAACAGCCAAGAAATTCAAAATCCGACGCGATTTTTTGCGAGCTATCTAGCGATTTGGAACCAAAAATTACGGAGATTGAGAGCTTGTGTGTGGAGTGCGAAAAAAATGTAAACTCTTTGTGATTAGTTAATTTCACACTGATTGAAAATTATTTTTTGGTTAGAATGCATTTTCTAATCATTATTTTGGATATTTATTTTAGGGCATTACCAGGTTGTTGTTGACAAAGATTCCACATTACAAAGATGTAGTACTTATGTCATTTGAGTGTGAACACTGTGGCTATCGAAACAATGAAATAGAAAGTGGTGGAAAAATAGAAGAAAGAGGAATCAAAATAATACTGCAAGTTGCAACTCCACAAGATTTAAATCGTCAAGTGGTTAAATCTGATTATACTAGTATTCATATTCCTCACGTGGATTTTGAAATTCCAGCGCAATCTCAGAAAGGAGAGATTACAACTGTGGAAGGAATAATTGATAGGAGCATTAGGGCGTTGGAACAGGACCAGCCAAAACGGCGTGAAGAATTTCCAGACACCGCAGTTGAAATAGATCTGTTTATTAGTAAATTACATGCGCTAAAAATATTAGATGAACCATTTAATATTATTTTTCAAGATATCTCTGGAAATACTCATGTAGAAAATCCAAAAGCACCAATAAAAGATAGCCAGTGTACTGTAACATATTTTAAAAGAACAAAAGAGCAGAATCATACACTAGGAATTTACTCAGAAAATGAAGATGTCTTGCTAAAACCCTTACAAGAAGGAAAATATTCTTTGGAAGAAATTGAAGGTGAAGTATTATCATTTCCTACCAACTGTCCAGTATGTAACAGTCCATGTGAAACAAATATGAAACTGACAAGTATCCTTTAGTTACATCATCAGAATATATAAATTGATCAAGTATATATCAAAAATATATAAGTTTGTATTTATATTATGTTTTTAAAATTACCAAAGTTGATTAATACACTATTCTTGTTTAGTCTTTATAATTTTAATTTACTTTATTATTGCTAAAGAATTTTATATGAGATTTATCTAATGTTGTAGAGATATGTTTTATTTAATTTTTCCTTAAAATGATGTTAAGATATACCATATTTCAAAGAAGTTGTCATAATGGCTACACTTTGCGAATCTTGTGGTCATAGAACTAATGAAGTGAAAAGTGGCGGTGGAATCGAATCTCAAGGCGTTAAAATTGAGGTGACTATAACAGGGAAAGAAGATTTCAGTCGTGATTTACTCAAATCGGAGACTTGCAATATGGAGATACCTGAACTCGAGTTAGAAGTCGGTCCGGCTGTTTTAGGTGGTCGATTCACGACTGTCGAAGGAATTATAGCTGCGATAAAAGATCAATTGTCTTCATCTACGGCTTTTACCGGAGACAGTAGTGATTCGGAAACTGTGAACAGGATGGAAGCGTTTATTACTCAACTAGAAGAGATTTTAAGTGGCCAAAGAAAAGTAACTTTGATTTTGGATGATCCGGCTGGAAATAGCTATGTGCAAAGTCTTTCTGATGACGGATATCCTGACGATAGATTAAAGATCATAAAATATGACAGAAACTTTGAGCAGAATGAAAAACTGGGACTTAATGACATAAAAGTTGAAAATTACTAAGGTTTTGTTCACAATAAGAGAGAGTAATGTGGAAAGTACCATCAAACTATAAATATCATCGAGCATATTAAAAAAGAAATGAGATAAGTGTTTCAATATTAATTGTAAAGAGTATTGTTAGAAATAACTCAAATTGTGTAAATATAAACAACATATTTTTATTTTAACAATTTATACTATTCAATTAATGTTTTCTACTTTAATCATTTAATTTTCAATAGCTTGCCTGGAAGAAAAATAAATTTTTTTAAAAAGGCATCTATGCAAATATATAAAAAATTATATATATTGCAAAAAACTTGACATACACGATTGGTATTGCGTCGAGTTTTTTTAAGTTGGGCAATCGCTTTATGACTTGCGCACGCCATGATTCTGCATCCATGTTTTCGCATATAGGATTGTTAATGAATAACAAGTCCTGAAGATTAGGTATTTCCTGCAAACGATTAAATTCCGCCCAATCTTTTACTAGATTGTTACCCATGTACAAGACTTTCAATGCTTTGAGAACGTTGACACCTTTGATTTTTTCAATCAAGTTATAGGATATCCATAATTCTTCTAAATGATCTCCGATAGCCTCTAATCCAGAAAATGTTTTTATATTGTTTCTGCTCAGAGATAAGATCCTCAAATATCTCAATGAATTAATGCCGCTGATCTTTTCTATCAAATTTGTTGACAAAGATAATTTTCTGTATGTTTAAAAGAGAAACTTACTTCTTTGTTGTTAAGTTTTTCGTTTAAATGCTAATATTAATTTAAAACCAGTTGACATACTCGACATTTATCAACGCTGCCAAATTATTATCCATTCTCTCAATTGGAGGCCACTGAAAAGATAAAATTATCTCCTTTTGTTCGCTAGCAGCCAGTCCTGTTTTTTCTTCCCATCTTTGAATAGCTTCTTTACATGTTGTCGCTTTAGCCTACAATTTAATTCTTCCGGAAATATACTAAGGAATTTCAAGTATTTGTTTTATATTACCATAATTTTTTTCAATAAGAATATTTTTTTTTAGCCGTATATATTAATTAAATTATATCTTGCAACACAAAATAAATGTTTGTGATGAAGTACGAGAGATAGCAATGAACATATAGGCGAATATTACAATTCGAGAAGATTGAACTTATAGAGAAATATGTAGAGTGAACAAAAACTCTCAATAACAGTTTGTAAAATTTGTTTTGACATTCTATTCAATTTCAAAATTTGCCACCTACATGAATATCTAGATGCAGATGTGGTTCCAAGGGCCGTGTTAAGCTAGTCCATATCTAGTTATTTTTTGCTAGTCCATATCTAGTTATTTTTTGCATGAAAGTGACTGTTTAAAGAGAAAAGCTATCTGTAGCAAACGAAAACTCCTGTTTCGCGCTCTTTTTTCTACCAGAAAGCCATAAGAAAGAGATCTTTGAACAGAGTGAGACCGGGTCTTTGATTGCCATTCAAGCATAAATTCATGAAGATCAGTCTTAACTTGCGAGAACATGGAAGAAGTACGTAGGCAATCAGAAATCGCTTTCCAATCCGGCAACCAATGGTAACCGCAAGCGCGAGCCGTGGCTTCGGCTCGTTGGTCCTGCGTTTAATTAGATGCGTTGATACGTGTGGCTGTTGTAACATACACGTATGTGTTCGCGAACGTATGTTTAATTCGATTGTGTTTTCGATACCGTTGATACACATAATGCTGAGCCTGTCGAAGAAAGACAAGGTATGTCAGACACGTCTATCACGGTGCATAGTACGTTGCATTCGCCGCTGTTGGTCGCCGTATTCGTTTATCTGCGCACGCGGAATCGCTCATCTATAGTGGTGGTTTGTGCGCGAGAGAAAGAAAAATAGAACGAGAGAAAGAGATAGCGGTGTTTCTCGCGCTGCGCACGCGAGAGAAAAAGCGAGATACAGAATGAAGGGGAGGGAAAGAGCGTTGCGCACGCGAGAGTGAGGGTTTGGGGAACAACCCTGGAACAAGGCGAACCTCTTCAAGTTTATCCGAGGATGTAGCGTGACTCCGGTTTTTTGACCTGATCCCGATTTCGCGTGCAAAGTCGTCCTGTGCCCCCGCATCCCTTTGACTCTTCTCGCTTACCGAGCGAGATTAATCGCGCACGCGTTGCGCGATCGGTCTGTGATCGGTTCTTGGCTCTCACGAAACGCGCGTACGTCGGGACGACGCACGCTACTGGTTTATCCCGGCCGCGCGTCTCTGGAACGAGTAATAATGGTATTATAACATTCTTTTTATACGCGCAATTTCTCGTTTCGTGTTTTCGCCGACGTACTTTTTTTTTCTATCTCTCTCTATGATATTCGCGTTCTGCTTTGTAATGTCGCGAGTGCAAAAAAACGCCTCTAAAATCTCAGCATTGCATTATCGTACGTGTTGAAGCCCGCACTCATTCTGCTTCTGTTCCAGGAGGCGAAGAGCAGCAAGGACAAAGCGAAAAACGGCAAGGACGTCGATGCTGTTGACGAGGTGAGGTTACGTTACACCTCTCTGTCTGCTCCGCTATTCCTCCATCTCTTTTTATCTTCCGTCTTTCTACTATAACTCTTGTCATTTGTAAATTGCCGACACGTCCACAAGCGTTTACGTGTTACGTGCTCTGATGTTCGCACAATATGCATTTGCATACCGGAGCTATTTTTTAATAAGCCGCGCGTTGAATCCCCTTCAGAAAAAGTGCCTGATAAATTCCTCGATGACAGATCGGCCGCATGTTCGACCCGACATCTTTTATTTGCTTTTTCTTCGCCTTTATGACATAGATGCATGTTGTTCACATATGTATCATATTTATTAATCCATATACACAGCTTTTTATAGTTCAAGATTTGTCTTATAAGGTTTGTTCCTGATATATCATGAAGCAGATTTACAACTTGAAAGAAGTTTGTCCTATTAGGTTCTAAGGTTCTTCTATTAACAAAAGGTATATGTGCGTGTTATATTAGGTGTCAATGAATATATATATACACATATATCCAACATATTTTTTGCAAGAAACAGTAGTGATTTTTTATTTTGCGCATTCATTTATTTATCACTATATTATTGAGCTATTTATATAGTTCGCATTACAATAATTTGTGATTTGTTGTGTAGTTAAAATTATTGATTGTATAAAAAATATTTATACAACAAATATTAAGTAAGAAGAAGATAAAAGAATGCATTGTTTATAATGTAAACAATCTCTTCATGAAAATGTTGAACTTGAAAAAGGTAGAAATATGAATTTAAAAAAAGTATATATTTGATATTTAAATGCGAACGTTATTCGCCGAGTAATCAGATAACGATAATTATATCAGAGTTGAAACAGTTTCAAGCTAGATGGCGCACCCGCTTACGCAAAAGCCTCGTAAACGCAAATGCATATATTGTTAAAGAAGCACAGCTGTTAACATAAATAATATATTTCTATTATGTAGATTGTAGAAAATTATATACATTATTACTTTTTTATGATGACATCAGTGTCATTCTGCAATTCACTCTCTCTCGTTCTTTTTCTTTTTCAACTATATTTGCAATTATTTGCACTTGTTAAGTGCAAATAATCGCATATAATCATTTTATATCGTTTAATTAGGATTTTTAACTAGTATTTATATACGTATTTATGTACGTACATATGTACATATATACATGTATTATTTCACAAACTTGTTTGTCAGAATAAACTTGGGATAATTTCAATAAACTTAATTTTTCTTATATATAGCTTAACATTAATGATTTATGTGCAAATTTTTATGCAAACTTTATAATAAATTTGTAAAAACTTTTCGAAGTTGTGCTTGCAGTCAGTCTACATTCAGTTGAATTATGTAAGATATACATATGATCTGGCTCCAGGTTTATTAACATCAACTTGTGTGTGATCGTCTCAATTACACATTATCTCATCGATATAGAATCGATATCGCACATAACGATGATATGCAGACATTACGCGTAAATGTAAAGACGTTCATTAAAACTTCAGATCAAATTGCACCTTATTTTCTACTTTATTTTTTTTATACATTGTATTATATACAATTTTATACGTGTATATATATATATATATATATGTGTGTATGTATATAATTTAAAACAATCTTAATAGTGTATGAATGATATTTATGACATAGAGTCAATTAATCACGTGTAATTGAACTCTATTACAAATTAAATATAATCGCAATTGTGAATGCTTTACGAATGTTTTGCTCTAAGATATTACGTTGTAAGAAAGAATTTCGTAACAGTTACGAAAATGTCATGACTTCCGTTATTTCCTATTTATTTTCAAAGCACTCTTTTTTTCTCCGTTGTAGCACATGCTTATTCTCTCGTTGCGTTTAAAACGCAAAAATCTCTCGATCTTTATGTCTCTGTCCATCCGTTTAAAATCAACCACGCGGTGGTGGAGAACAGCGTCTCTCTATTTCGAGCGTCATGCAAATAGAAAGCGCGCTAATAATAGTCAATACTGCGATGCGTGCATTCCAGTCTCTGTGTCGCATCGGCCGCTTTTTCGGAGGCTTATTGAGGATTTTAAAATGATACGCGGTATCGCGTATTACTTAAATCTTTTTTATAAAGTACGTACAATCGTAAAGATTTACGGCGAAAAGAAGATTGTACGATTTATCTCTAAGAGATATATGCGGCTAAAAAGTTCATAACAATTTTCGCAAATAATTTCGCAGAATACGTAAAGGTCTCAGGGGGTGTAAGTACGAGTCAATACGAGACGTGACTGTTTTTACATTGGAATTTTTATATCGTTTCGAAAAATAAACCGGGAATAACCTCAGCGCATCAAATTGATCAAAAGCTATTGTGTTTTCCGACAAAAAAAAACAAAAAACGATAATCGGTTCCCGTGTACAATGGTCGCTTAGGCACGATTATTCGTTCGATTGACATGTAATAACGGAGCGGGCTCTCTCACATGTCATGTCATCGTAACGCGATGACAAATTGTTGATAAGCCGTCGCGCGCGCCATGTCAAGGAATCGCGATAATCGATTTACGACTACGTGGTCGGGCACACATCATGCTCGAGAAAATCATGATAGAAGCATGTGTACACAATATCATATTATTTTGTTAAATGATAAAGATTAATGATTAAGAAAATTCTTAAATTCTGCTGTAATAACGAATATTAGATAGTAATTCATTCACCAACTAGCGATAAAAACTCAATAAAAATATTCAACAATAATTATACGTATAATAAATATTGTTTTGTTTGAAATTATTTAATTTTTTTCTGATGAATTAAACTTTTAACTTACACGAGGAATACTAAATAAATATAAATAAATTCCAACATTTGTTGTGTTTTAAAAATGCAACTTTTAGTTATAGCTTATTTGGCAAAAATTGTGACTTGCAAAAGTATAGCTTTTTTCTTTTCATGAAATTGCTCTGAATTATTATTATATGACGTGCATAGCAAACAATCATGTATCGAAACCACAAGAAATTATTAAACATGAGATAGCTTATTTACAAGCACTTTATATTTACATAGCACAGGTGTGTGTTGACTATTGTTGTTTTCGCATGCACGTCCAACTCTTCTTAAATATAGTAACAATCTTTGTGTAGTTCTGTGTCTGCAATGTAGGCACATCGCATGCATACATAATATGCATCTACGAGATAAAATAACACTCTGTTGTATTATTCGGACTGCAACACTTTTCATATTTTTTTCCGGTAAATATTTTTGAATATTACGACATATACGCGCATCATATACAAGATCTAAAAATCCAGAATCAATCTGTAAATTTATTATCTCTAATAAAAGGAGAGATTGTGTGTGACATGTTTTCGCAAATTCTAAACAAGTGTCTAAGATGTATGTTTATAATTAATGTTTATAATTAATAATTAGATGTTTTTGTTATAACAAAATGATATGCGTCGCGCTTATATGTCAACCGCACATATGGCTATACAGCAGCAAATTTGCGGTTCGTATGTGGTTCTCACGTGTATATAAAAATATACACGTATATGCGTGTATACGCGTGTATACTCTGTGTTGCGCCTCCCACGGACATTTAGAAATAGTAACCGGACATTGTTGTTTCGTCATGCGACGCTTAAACTCGCTTCATCATCATTGTTAAGGGATAGGATCATAATGAATGAAGCGAGCCCGATATATACAAAAGACATCATCGCGTTCATAATTGTTCTCTCGACATTTATTTCTATTAGCGCACATTCATGCGTGACATATATGTACATGTTGAGACTAATTTGAAGTTGTAGTTTAATAAGAGTAAGATCCATCACATAGCGGAATAATACAAAATTTGAAAAATAAGAAGCATAGTTCAAGAAGCGCCGAAATCTCTCCGAACGAAATTCTGTCCATCTTATGTTTTCTTCCACGCGGAAGCATATATACATACGCGCCGCGCGAGATAAAACGTAATTCCTCGTAATTGGCATGAGGGTTAAGGTCGCACATAACGGCCTTGAACGATCGACGTCGATCGGGCGGAGCGGCAGCAACATGCCGATCGCGCTCGCCAAAACTTGCGGCGTGTGTACAACACGGGAGTGTCGCAAGTAGCTGGTCGCTGCGATTCTCGGTCACGAGTGCACGCTTGCCGTTCGCCTCTGGCAGTACGCTCTCGTCGCCGTCGCAGTTGCATGTCTCTGTGAAACGTTTCTCGGACGACGGTCTTTGGACGTCGCGACGTCGCCGACGCTGTCGTTTCTATCCACGTCACGTGTGTGTTGCGTCTTTTTTTCAATCCCTTCTTCTCTCTTTTTCTTCGACGGCTCATGTGTATCTTCTCTTCTTCTTTCTGTTCTGTATCAATCTTGTTTCTTTTTTTTTCTTTACTCGATATCGTCGCGACAGACGAGTTCTTGTCGAGAAGAGAAACTCGTCTCTTTCGCACATATGCGAGAGAAAACAGTGTCGCGAGAATATCCTCGGATAGCAACCGGATAACGACGAAGAGGTGACGTCTCTTTTCTACGACATACATCGCAAATAATGCAATTCCGAGTGCGCGCACACTTGCCTTTGTTCACCACGTTGAGAGTTAGATCGGCTAGTAAAAATATTCTGTATGTTAAATACTTGGGTGTGAAGAATATTTATATCATCTTGCAGAAATGTCGCAAGTTCTCTTACAATTAGAGAACGCGTCGTGCCTTGTCGGTTTTGTGCGCGCCAATCATGAACTCTTCGTTCGCGGTTAGATGGGGAGAATTTGTTTCTTCGAAGTTAGTTGTGATGTTTGATGATACAAGATAAATAAAACTCGACTCTCGAGAGAGAGAGCGAGAAATAAGTCTATTGGCTCGTTGCAAAAGTTATTTGTGTGGCGTGGTTTTGTTTATTACAAGAAACATATAAATCCACCTTGTCGCTAAAATTAAATTTTATTTGTCATACATTGAGAAAAAAAGTGATAAGTTTTATTAAATTAAATTAAACGAATTCTGAGAATATGTAGCTATAATAATCGGGAAAATGTCAAATACAATGTCAACATTAATCATGCAATACCGGATTTATGAAGGCCGAGAATGTTGAGTTACGAAATGTGTGTGACGGCCAGCGACAAAAAGATATAATATTTATTCCCTCACTTTCGATTGTCGACTAAAATATCTTGCACGTGCGAAATGCTGAATCCGGCATGGAGACTGATTCGTGATACAAAAGAGAGTCTATTTCGCCACTTGGACATTTTCGTTTTGCTAACTTATTTTTGTCTGTTTATTTGAAATTAATCGAAAAGAAATGTCTGTTTGTCACCATTATAGATAGAGTTCGAATGTGACACGTGTGTATCCATTATTAACGATACAACTGACACGGCTTACTTTCGCATATAATGGCATATAGTTTAAAAATTGAATCTGTTAAATTATGCAAATTGTATCTTTTTCAGAGACAGAATTGTTTCGCGCGATTTCCCGAGCATTGACGTGCTCAATGTTTTAGAGAAGCTAATTTGATGCTTGAAATATAGAAAAAGAACAACTTTCTTTCTCTCTTCCTCCATGTTCTTGGTGAATATCTCGCGGAGTATTTTCAGACATGCATTCGGGAGTGCATTCTCAGGTGCCGGCGAGAAAAAAGCGGATATTTCCGGTAATCAGTGAAGCAGATCGGTTGTATCATTGCGATTGAGATTCTTCTCGTTTTGTGGGAAAGAAGGATCGCGCGAATGCGAGAATCAAATGTTACGCCTCGACAACGTCGCGAGACCGTTTTTCCTGCGGCGAGTTGCCGCGCTCTATCGATAGTGAATCTCCTTCCTGGCACGATCGTTGTTCCGAGGATTGCACACTGGAATGCAGAGCAAAATGCAGTCCTTCAGCGGACTCGCCTTCGGGAACGTGTTCAAGAAGAAGGCAGGTTATTCGGTCGATTTTAAACAATGCATTCCCACCAACATTTGGCAAATCCTAAATATATTTGTTGACTTCATCACTCAAGTTGCTACATTATCTTCTGATTTTAATAACAGTAACCACAAGCTTTGTAATATATTACAACTGAACACTGTCGATTATAAAAGTAATACTTTTTTCAGCAAGATAATCTTATTATTCGACCTTGTTTAACATTTGAAAGCGAAATCTTTATCTGCATTTATCACTGTATATTTATCTCAGACTTATATGTGATCGATATGATATAGCTAAAGATATAATAACTTTCCAATATGCAATGTAGTTTTGATTGCAAAAAACAAATAGTGACAGATAAGTGCATGCAATCAAATGCGCATTAATACTACAGCGATGTGGAAGAGCGTTGCGTAAATACTACGCAATATTATAAGGTATTTCGTAACATTTAGCGCGATTTAAGTTATTAAATATTGAAGATATCGTCGTACCAGTCAATATTTTTAACGGAACAAAGGTCGACTTTAGAAATAAATGTTCTTTTTAACATTTCTTGTCATAATTTTTTACATATTTTAAGAGGAGCGCGCGCGCAAATATTTTTATTTGACTTATTTAAGCTAAATACTTAGTATAGCATTGCGACTTGACGAAATGACTGTGTGATGTATGATTCTTCTATAAGCACTCTCAATGCGGTAACTATTACTAGAGTTCTTCGAGCAAGAAATAATAAAATATATAACGGGCTTGTCAACTCTGTTTATCAGACGTACATTTTCGCGCATGCTTATTTTTCTGAAAATATATACAGCAACGAATATAGTGTAAACTAAGATCGAAAGAATTACGGTAAACTTCATAATAAATTCATTGAACTATGATTCTCACATCTATTTTTATTCGCATTTAAAAACGCACACATCGCACATTTTGTATTCCTTTTATCATTATAAATAAATATATACTTGAATCTTGTGTATGCTGTTATCGTACTGCGCAGATGCGTTATTGATTGTGCAATTCAACGTTGAATCTGTATTGACGATTGTGGCTTAAAGTAGATAATAATTATTTCTCAAAGCATATCTTTTATTACTCAAAAATACTTGAATACGACGATAAATATGATAATTCCATACAATTTTTGTATATTTCACTTACAAGACGTTTTAAATTTATACGATATTATGTAACTCTAATCTTTGTTTAAATTTTCGTCAAGAAAAAGTTGATTTTTTACGATTGATAAAAAAGGCTAATAAAAACATCATGAAAAAAAATCGGTGATTGTTAATTAAGATATCCAATGTTGCGCTACGAGACTCCGAAAGCGGAACGATCGAGAAAGTGGGTGAAGAAAACTCGTGTATAACTTGTCGGTTGGTTTGTAATAAAGTTGCTACGCGAAAAGAAGAGTATTTGATTAAATTCATTACCGAGAAAAAGGGGGTGCGTCTCTCTCTTTCAAGACATTTGTTTAGACACTAAGATCTAAGAGCACTCGTTTGTGTTTGACTTTCTTTATTGAATATCTAACTTAACTTTGTAGCAACAATCAAAGACGATTATTAAAAGATATACGCTTTCTATATTCATATGTTTTTTTGTAAAGTTTTACTCGTTTATCTGTAATAAAGCGAATACAGTTAAAAACTTGTATGTAAGACATTCAATTTTACGCACTACATTTTGTAATATACAATATTTTCAAATACTATGTTTAAAAAACAACTTTACTATTAAAAACGTGAAAAAATTTTGAAATTTTACGATGTTACAATGTGTATTTAGAAAGTATTTAAAATTTGTGATGAAGATTTTAATTTTAATTGACAGATAATTACTTTCGTGCTCTTTGACGTTTTCGTAAAAATAATAATTTTAGATTAAAAAAATAATCTCTCTATGGAGCTTTTAGGTTTAACGGTATTAAAAGAAATTGCGCGCACGTAGATACATACAGTTTTTTTACACGCATCGTGCCGTATAAAAGGCCGACATCGCTTCCACGCGTTCCATTTATATAACATTAATCCGATCAGAGTGAGCAATCACTCGCGATCGATCGTTCACCTGCGGTCAGCTCAATTAACGGGAAAACAAGCAACTGTGCGAATTAAATCTGCTAATCACTGACTTTATTCAGATTCAACTTATAGCGACATGTGTATTTTTTTTTTAATTTAAAAGTGAGAATTAGAGTACAGTTTTTATATACACGCAATAAAACACTCAATTAGAAGCATAAATAGCTTGAAAACGATTCTTGTTTTTTTTTTGTAAACAAATGATTTTTTGTTTAATTTATCGTTTGTTCTTGCTATTATAATATTTATGAAAATTTAATGTTTGTTATTTTTTTATCTTGCTTGTCTACAGGCGAACAAAGCGACAGCGGGACCGCCAGTAGGTAACGCACCACCACCCACGCTCATTAACAAAATCAAGTATCAACCAGGTGGACCCGTAATCAAGAAGGACAAACGGCAAAGCAGTTCGAGGTTCAATATATCAAAAAATCGGGAATTGCAGAAATTGCCACTGTTGTCCGGTAAGTTGATAACGATGTCGTGAAATGCGCAACTAAAGGCAAACAACACAGAAGTAGGCAAAACATGAGAGGGAGAACGATGAAAAGAGAAAAGGAAACGAAGACGAGAATTCGGTTCTTCTGCTCTTTTTCGTTATGATGCCGGTCAATCGAGGTTGCAAGAGTGCTTTCTACGTCAGAGTTTATCGATTGCGCGCGATGGTAGCTGCGCAGGCGTCCGGATCCACAGTTTCCCGTTTTTCCAACGTAAACAGTCCTGTTGCCCCCTGTGCTCCACCGTTGCTTGTTTCGACATCCCTCTCTGATCTGCTCTAACCGCATTGAAACCAGCATCCGCACTCGCACCCGCACTCGCACGAGAGCTCCACCTGGCTGCGGCTCCACCTGCATACGAGTCTCAGCGAGGTGGAGTGTATCGACCCCGTGACCGATCGAGAGTTGACCCGCGCGAGATCCCGGGGAGAACCGGCGAGAGTTCATCGATCCCGGTGCCACTTAGGTGAATCTCGCTCGCCACCCTCACCCGCCCTTTCTCCCGCCCGCCTCACAAACGCGGTCACCGGGTTCCGGGGACTCGCGAGAACGCGCCGTTAGTGCTCGCCGGTATTTTGCAAGGGTGGCTTCGCAAGCGCCGAACATCCCAAAGAGAGGAAAAGCTGAGGAAGAGCTTTGCTTTGCTTGTACGATCGATTAACGAAGCAACAGATTGTTGCGAGCGTTTAAATAACTGCGGAGAATTAACGACGAACGGACAGTATTTTGGTGTTGGTGGGTCATTATACTGGGAAGGTCCGCTTAAGAGCAAACGCGAGAGTCCTTGAGACGGGCTAATTTAGGAAATGCAGATTATTTAATCGATTTTCGTAGAAAGTATTGTAAGTGCTCAGTGAAAGTGATACTGCACTTTATGATTGAATAACTTATAACTAGATTGAACTGAAAGAACAGTAAAGTAAATAAGAGTGAAAAGTAGGCGGCTCCATGTGGATTCAATGAATTTTAAAACTTCCTTAAAGATCAAAAGTTTGTGTGAGTTTTATAGTTTAAACAATTTTCAGCCAAAGAAGTAGAAATAGTGAATTTTATTCGAGAATTCGAAGGATTTTGATCGAAATTTGGCGAGTTTCATTAATTAAAGATTTGATTCTACGAAAGAAACAAAATTGCAAAAGATATAGATCATTATTGATCATAACTTTGACCTTTAAAGAAACTAATTCTGACAAGTGTATGTATACAAAGTGTTGCAAACTGTTGTAAGAAAGTATCGATAGACAGCGTTGTTCAGTTCAAACCTTTTCAGGAGATCCAATGTAAATAAGATGTGTGTGTGTGTGTGTGTATAAACAGTTGCAACACCCGGCTGTCCACTTAGTATCGCGCGATGGTTCACGTGGGTGGAATTAACTCGTCTCTGGGCGGTGCTCTGCCCAAAAGTCCTAGTTTCCATCAGGGTCTTGCCTTGGCGACGATGATATCCCAAGATTCGAACAAGGCTTATCCGGTGACGTTCGCGCTACAGTATCAACCTTTGCAACCTCTGCTAATCGGTAAAGTTCTCTCTGTCGTTTAAATTAAATTCACCAAAGTTCTCTTTATACATTTGATCCCACTTTTTATTACAAAATTAATTTATATATATATATATACATATATATATTTGACAATTACCTGATATCAGATTATTTTTTATACATATGTAGATATTAGTAGGGATATAAATTCGACGATATGTATATGAAAAAAATTATACATCGTGAAGTTATTTTCAAGTCGCGAATGTTATAACACTTTGGATATTAATACAAGGAAACATTTACAAATAAAGTCATAAGATTATATTCTCTTAATTTTGTATATATCGTCGATAATATCTTTGAAATGCGAAATATGTAAATTCAGAGTTGTATGTTATGTTCGTTTTTAAGTATCCATTTTATGTCGAAAAATATTGATTAGAAAGGTAGGTATTAGCAGTTTTTCGTTACGTCGACAAAATAATGCAAATAAGATAAAGAAATGAATAATGCAAACATATGTACTTATGCCGCTTTGGATTTGCATTGATATTCATATAAATAATTTCGTGCTGAGATGGTTGTAAATTACGACAAGTGTGATACATTAATCACATTGTAATTATTATCTCGTAATCTTTCTTCACCGTAATTACTAAATGTGGTGTTATTAATTATCGGCTATTTGATTTCAGAAACTCAACAAGGTAACGAGCGGGAAGAACTGTTTATACAAAAGCTACGGCAGTGCTGTGTTCTTTTCGACTTCGAGTCCGATCCCTTATCGGATTTGAAATGGAAGGAGGTAAAGCGAACTGCCCTTCACGAGATGGTCGAATATGTAACCAAAAACAGAAATGTTATTACCGAAGCGATATATCCCGAGGCTGTGAATATGGTAAATATCACATTTTGATACAGGATGAGAGAGAGAGAGAGAGAGAGAGATGTATATTGCAAATTACACTAAATTAATTTAAAACTATAGTAATACAAATCTTAATACAAACAATTTTTCGAGGCTAAAGATTTTATTGAGATGAGGAAAATATTTGCAGTTTGCCGTGAATTTATTCCGAACGCTACCACCGTCATCAAATCCTAATGGCGCGGAATTCGATCCGGAGGAAGACGAGCCAACACTAGAGGCATCTTGGCCGCATTTGCAGTTGGTCTACGAATTTTTTTTACGATTGTTGGAGTCACAGGACTTTCAGCCGTCCATAGCAAGGCGCTATATAGATCAAAAATTTGTACTACAGCTCTTGGAGCTGTTCGATTCCGAAGATCCGAGAGAGAGGGATTTTCTTAAGACGACTCTTCATAGGATTTACGGTAAATTCCTTGGACTTCGGGCGTACATTAGGAAACAAATCAATAATGTTTTCTATCGATTTATATATGAGACGGAGCACCACAATGGCATCGCAGAGCTGCTTGAAATCTTAGGAAGGTAATAATGAATTTTTACGCAAATTAATGCAATTCCGAGAGAGGATAAGATAAGACGTATACTAATCGATGTTGTTTTCTTTGCAGTATTATAAATGGCTTTGCTCTGCCATTAAAAGAGGAACATAAAGTGTTTTTGTTGAAAGTTCTGTTACCTTTACATAAAGCTAAGTCATTATCCGTATATCATCCACAACTAGCGTATTGTGTTGTTCAATTTTTGGAGAAGGATCCATCGTTGACGGAACCTGTAATTAGAAATCTTCTGAAATTCTGGCCAAAAACACATTCCCCTAAAGAGGTCATGTTCCTGAACGAGCTCGAGGAGATCTTAGACGTTATCGAACCAGCTGAATTCCAAAAAGTCATGGATCCGTTGTTCAGACAATTAGCCAAATGTGTGTCGTCGCCTCATTTCCAGGTAAACATGACTTCAATGCTTTTGTTTCGGACAGTATATTTCACATTACTTGTATGCTTGTGTTTTAGGTGGCAGAACGAGCTCTCTATTATTGGAATAATGAATACATAATGTCCTTGATATCCGACAACTATTCCGTTATCTTACCGATAATGTATCCAGCTTTTTATAGAAATTCTCGTAATCACTGGAACAAAACAATTCACGGTTTAATTTACAACGCTCTGAAACTTTTCATGGAAATGAATCAAAAAGTATTTGATGAGTGCACGACACAGTACTATCAGGTATGTTCATAAATAATGAAGACAATTTGTAAGAATATTGTCGAAAACAAAAGGAAAAAGGAAAAAGAATCACTTAGCCATATGTTTAATATTTAGTGCTATTTTTGTTTTTAATTTTGTTTTATTATGATTTAAAATTTTTGTAAGGAACGTCAAAAGGAGAGAAAACTTATGAAGGATCGTGACGAAGCGTGGATGCGTGTTGAAGCGCTTGCGATGAGGCATCCACACTATAATCTGGCAATTCAGGGCACAACGAATAATACATCGTTTATATCGCCGCAACACATAGACAACTCACCGCCGGATGAAGACGGCGATACGGATCAGACTCCACTTACTTTGGAAAAGATCGAAGCTAAAGCTAATGAGGTACGAATTGATATTTAATGATGCCGAGATTTTTCAACTTTGTTTATTATTTTATTTTAATATGTCAGAAACTTTTATTATCTTAAGTAATATTTGTTTTTTTTTTTTCTGACATTTAGGCGAAGAAAATGACGAACGTAAACAAAGTGAAACCACTTTTACGAAGAAAGAGTGATTTACCACAAGATTCATATACAATGCGAGCATTGTCTGATCATAAACGTGCCGATGAATACCTTGTCACACCGCCAGATCCCAATAATTGCTAGTCTTTACAATCACTTCCCATGTATCCTCTGTTTTGTTGTAGCAACATCGGAAGTTAGCTTTTCTTTCGAGGAACACGATCATTGAAAAGCAAATAACCTGAAAAAAGAAGTTTAAAAATATCCTATCACATCCGACTGATAATCGTGTATTAGAGTTTCAACATGTGTTTTATATTGTATTTTTTCTTTTTTTTTTTTTCGAATAGAAAAGAGAAAACCCTATTCTCCTCGCATAATGTGCGATTCAAAGAGATAGTATATAGGTATTTGTAGGAGAGCTTACAAATGAGACTTGTTTCCCCTCCTTTCCCCTCGTAGGAACGCGTTGTATTTATTTCTTCATTAGAAGAGAAACAAATTGCATATAAGAGAAAACACTGTAGTTACATCATTATGGATAAGATGCGCATCATATAGTAAGTGAGAAGGGCCCTAAATACATTATTCGTAAAACTAGAGATACTCTCTGGGATGCTATCAATATACACACATACATAAACATAAACACAATACAATAATATATGGATAATGTACGTAAATCGAGATAATTATATGGGTACTGTGCGGTAATAGATATGTGGGAGAGAGAGATATTCTACAAGAGATTTTATATACAGATAAAGCTATATGCGGGAAAATGTGATCGAAGATTTAAATGTATGCTCGATGTAACTTGTACTATTACGCTGTGCGAGCTTGTTGTGTTAACAATCTTGCAAATGACGTTTTCATTTATGTGCAAATGATATATATAAATATACGTACTTGTTTTAACACTACAGGCTCGTAATGAAGGAAGAAAAGAATAAATAATGAACATGAGAAAAGAATAATGTTCGGTGCGTGTTATCTTTAAGGATATATATGATAGTGCTATTTTAAAAATAATAGATTGCTATACATACAAGAAAATATGGATATTTCTCAGTGTAATACTTTTGTATCTGTTGTGCCTAGATACCTGTGGAATGCATTCACGAAAAAAAGTATGCCTCTGCGACGAACAGCAAGTTTTAAGCAGCGAATTACATGTCGCTTTGCCAAATATAATCGATTACTATTACAAGGAAGTCATGCTTGCATAACATATTGTTAACTCACTCATCTTGAGATAAATTGAAAAATTATACTGGTTATAGCCAAGAAATAGCAGCTAAAAGAGAGAGAGAAAGTAAGAGATACATTTAGTCCTTGCGCTATCAGCAGGTTGTTACGTTAATAATTCGAGGATACCTTGTTGAATATAGATATAAAATAAGCACTTATATTAGAAATTAAAGCTATGGAGATATAGATTTAAAGATTATTTACTTATTAATTATATTCCTTCTCAGAGGAATAGCCATTTCAGCTGATTATTATTCTTTAATAATATAAATATTATTATAATTAATAATTATTACATATTATTTTTAGTAATGAGACCAATAATGATGCGAAAATAAAATGATAGTAATAAAAATATAGTAATGCGGCTGGTATGTGCTTTCAATCTGTTTCATCTGCTAATTTGTGTTATCGATTAAATTGATAATAAGTATATTGCCTAGAGAAGATTTGTCTTATTAGAAAAAAAAACTCTTATTATACGCTATATGCAGCAATTTTAAAAAACATCGAATCAGATAATCTCTAACTAGAATGTGACTGTACGCTTGCATAAGCTTCAATCGAATCGTAGAAAGTCAAAAAAAAAAAAACTAATTATAATTAATATTAATAATAATGCCGTTATTAAAAAAAAATATAGAGAGCTCTGCCGGATTTATTTTTCATACGTAATAAAGTAATGAGTACTTCTTGCTTCAAGCCGTGGGAAGTTTTCTGTACCACCTGTTACATGTAAAACAAAAAAAAAAGTGTATCATTCGCAATATCACGCATTTTGTAATGAGAATGTGTGAAGTTCGCTAAATTAGTTTACATTTCAAATCGTAACCTTGTAAAATTATAATTTCTATATTTAAAGTATCAGAATGATGTACTTGCTATTTGCACTAATTTTATAATTCTTGATTTAAATTTTGATGCGGAGATACGTTGAACTGATCTTATGAATTTTTTTTATAGTGAATACTAGATAAATTTATCAAGAATATAAGTTTTTTAAATCGAGAAACTCAAGTTGCCGGAAATAACAATGTAAACTATTTCGGCAATTACATGTCGCATGCGTAATTGCGGAAGCAAAAAATGTGTGCTTTCCATTTATAACTCTCAATTTAATTCATAAATGTTGGACAAGATTTTTTTGTGCTACGTGCATTTTATGTACTTGTATATAACATGTAAATAATACAATTATTTTTGTGAATGTATTCTTCTTTTGAGTTCCAAAAACATGGTTGACTCTTTAAGCATGTTAGCATCAAAGAACTTGGCATATGTTTGAAAAAATATAAGTATTAGATACTTTGTTTCAGTTTCTAAAATATATATTTTAGTTCTCTTTTTTATAGAAATGTTGACAAAGTTTTATTTGCGGTTATATTTATTGATAGCACGATCAATTTATTTTTTAGGAAAACAAATTTATTTTCACTTTTATTTTTGTATTTATGTAGACACACACGATTTTGTCTGATTTTCACACAATAGGAAATTAGCTATAATTCTATATATTTTTTTTTTCACAACGCTTTGCCACAAAATATATATTTGCTATACTTTAATCTGCAAAAGACAAAATAAGAAAAGAAACATAATTTAGACATTCAATTTCTATAGTCAACTTTGCTAGGAACATCTTGATTGTGTAATCACAATTTTCCTTTGTGATAGTTTTTAAAATTATATTATTAAGTAATTTTAAATTATCCTAATATATCATTAGTACCAAGCATTAAATGAAAGAAAGTCTGTTGTTTTGGAACAAGAAGTGTTCCTATCTTCTGTTCAACAAGAACTTTTATTATACAGTTGTTCATTGAACCAATCGAGCGATTGATGATATTTTGTATGTAACTTATGAATATTCTTCTTTAACACTTTGTTAAAGACAGTTTTATATTAAATAAAATAATTATATGCACATGAATATTATGCCATTCTTAAGAATCAAGAAACATTCTAACATAGTTGTAGCTATAAATTGTATATAAAATATATATATTACATTATTTCATATATAGTACTTAATTTCATTCTTTTACACAAAGTTACATCTTAATTAACAAAATCAAATGTAGAGTTAAATATAGGTATAATTTTAAAGAACTACATTTAGAAAAAGTTTTAATAATATGTGTATATTATTTCGTAAAAATTTACTATACACAAAATATAATATTGAGATATAAAACAACATTAAAAAAATTTTAAATAATTTAAAGATTGCTAGAATTTGTATTATTATAATTTTTTTTATTATTAGTCTGTCTTTTTCATGTTCTTATATAATAGTGTTTCACAACTAACAAAAAATAATATTTGTGCAAAGACAGATGAGTACGTTAAATAAATTACTCGTCGTCGTACCTATTTCTAGACAGATAAAGCGAGAATTTTTACGCGTGTTTTCTTGTTTCCTACTTAGGTATCTCAAGGCCTAATGCTGATACACTTATCATCACTCATCGGTAGAAACGTGCACGTCACATTTATTACAGTATTTATCTCGATCGCTTTTTTCTCTTTACTTGCAGAATAGTGTCGATTGGTATGAAATGAGCAGGAGTTATGTGCAGCAAAGCATTGCCATATTTTGCCTCCGGAGCTGTTACTAAAGGCTTTGGTAGAGGTTCAAAGGCGCTTGGTATTCCGACAGGTATTATTTTTTAAAGGATGACACAATTAACTGACTTAATCAAACACGTACCAATCAAAGATGTATCTCTCTCATTCTAACCCAAAAATTGAACAATCATCGAATACCGTAAACTATGTGTACGAAATTGGTTTTTCACTGCAGATTCGGATTTTTACACTACGTATCTCAATAACGAAAATTATTATAGACTGTGTTTATTTTGCATTTCAACGTTCTTTCACCTTGTTCTTCGTTTCTCACAATATTCCCTTATGTATATTTACCTATATTTAAATTTCTTTAAATCTTTTTGAAATAGAAAGTGCAGAAAGTGCACATCTGTGATTCTTATATGGTGTTTAAACAGTACATTTCTTAGAAAAATTTGTTCTTTAATTATCTATATATATAATTAACGTACATCATTTTTTAATAATTTTTTAAACTTTTCTTTGTTTGAAAAAAGGAATATATATGTATTCCTTTCTATATAATTAAAAAATTATATAGAATATTTATACAAAACAATAGAAAAATATTACATTTAACAATAAAATATATATATGTATTATACTTGTGTATATATTTGATAATGTTGTGATGATTTCAAAAATGTTTCTAATATGATCTCATAAAGAAATATATCTAGATTATAAAAATTCTTAATATTACAAAAAACTTTTTTATTTGATTCTTAATTGTATATATTTTTTTATAAATATTAGCCAATCTTCCGGAATCTGTCGTCAATAATTTGCCGGAAGAACTCGATACCGGAGTTTACTATGGTTGGGCTTCCATACAGGGAAAAGTGTTTAAAATGGTTGCAAGCATAGGATGGAATCCATATTTTAAGAATGAAAAGAAATCAATGGTAAAAATAACATTAAATAAAATATTAAATAATGAAAGATTGTATTACTGTGTAAAAATCTAGATACATTACCATTTTAAGCATACTTATATATTTTCAAAACCAAAACGAGTATTATCAAGAATATTTTCTAGATGCTATTAATTAAAAAGATACGTTTTTAATATATTTTTGTAGGAAGTTCATCTATTACATAAATTCGAAAATGATTTTTATGGTGAGGAACTTAAAGTAATTATTGCCGGCTATATACGACCAGAAAGAAATTTTTCTTCCCTAGGTAATATGTATTATATAATAGAGTGTATAATGTGCACATTAAAAACAATTTATGAGTGAGAGACACCGAGAAATTTCATTTTTTCAAATTAGTATTTATAAAAAAAATTATTGTAATGTTCATATTTTACATTAATAGCACTTTGTTTCTTACAGATGATCTCATTAAAGAAATAAAAAACGATATTATAATTGCGGAACAGCGCTTAGAAGAACCTATTGTAAACAAATTAAAATATAACGACTTTTTGATGATTAATAAGACAAATGATTAATAAGAAAATTGCTATCTTGATTATGTACTCTTGTTATTTTTTGCGCTTAGACATATAAATTATACATTTATATAAATTTTGAAATCTATGATTTTAGAAAAACATGTTTTGGAGACAATATATAATATAAAGAGATGTGTGTATATAAAGAAATGTGAAGAAATGTGAATCATGTAAAGAAATATGAACTGTATATTCATATAAAATATTTTTATTATATACTAAAAGTAAAATTTTGCAATGAATACTATTTACACATGTCCACTCTTACCTCTTTATGTTAAAATTCTTAATGTAAAAACACATTGTATCATTTTAATGTATGTACAAATCGAGTATTATTCACATCAAGAAGTCTTCACTGTAACTTTGTATCCGAATTATTTGTCGAATGACGAGGAGAAAAAGGAAGAGGAAGAAGTCGTGGTAGTAATGGAGGAGGTGGAGGAGGTGGAGGTGGAGGAGGAGGAAAAAGAGATTGAGGATTTACTCCATGTGAGTTCAGGTGCCACGTGTACGGACGTACATTGTAATAAGAAACTGGGTAGTTTAAATCATAATTGAGTCTTGGAGGAGCGAAAAAAGGTCTAGGTAATGGAATGTAGGGATTAGAATGCGTATGGCGCATGTTTAATGACCATGTGTTACCTTGATATGGATATCGTGGCAAAAAATTATATGATTTAGTAACATTTTGATTGTTTGAAGTGTTTTGTTTTCGCACATGATTTGCTTGTAAATTGTTCATTCGATTCTGGGCAGGACCTGAGGAACAATCAATAATAATTTCTAATGCTCAACTTCAAATATTAAATTTAAAAGCAGAATACTCACCGGACGTTCTACGTCGTTTATTAGAACTGTCATTTGAGCCATTATTGTTTTTGTTGGTTGACAGCTGTGCATAATAAGCCTTTTCTTCTTCGTCGTTCGAAAAATCTGGTGACTCATCATCACCAACCGGATCACATGCTTTTATTCTATGAGAAAAATGCTTTATTTCAGAAAAATGTTACAATTGATCGTGTCTAGTACGATATTTCAAATACTAACTTGGTCAACTCGTGTAGAAAGATCAAAGATGTATATTCTTTTTTGTTTGGACAATAATAAACTGGTTTGTCTACAATATCACTTTTCTGTGTGTGTTCGGAACTATTGAAACGAACGCAATAGTACGGTTCGCTCACCTTGCCGTACACATCAAATATTCTACCAAGAGATTGTCTACCTTGATTAATGAATAAAATTGTATCGATGTCTAGCCTTGGCTTATTAGGCAATGGCTCTATAACTATAACTTCTTCCACTATTTTCTGAATCTATATTATTCAGATAGACATGATTTAAATATATATATGATAAATATATGTATATTTACATATATAGTATAATTTAAATATATATATATTAAACATATATATATTTCAATTATACTATAAATAAATACATAATATACACATAAATTCTTTGATTGTAACAAAATGTTTATATATGTTTACTTGTGAGTAGATAACACATATATAGATAACACATATATACATTACCTTGCCTAATAGCTCACATGAGACTTCTGGAACACTTAAATTTAAATTTTCCAATGGTGGAAGATAGTCAGATTCATTATTATGCTTTTTTCTTTGAAGCATCACACACTTGTTGCTATTATTAGGAACATCTGATTCATTTTCGTTGCTAGAAGTATTTGTACTACTATCAGAATCTTCACTATCATCTTCACTATCACTGACTTCAGAAGAAGAAATTTCTTCCACATTACGATAGTTTGAATCATGCTTTACAGAATTCTTCTGTTCTACAGATATCTTATTAATTGCTTCTATATTTTCTGTATCCTCTGATGTATTTGTCTCTTCTACATCTGAATCACTACTTCCATATTCTAATGCTATTATATTTAGAGATGTTTTCTTAATTTCTAAAATAAATATAAGTTTTTAGATATATATAATATAAATATTATAATATAAATACTATATATAAAACATAAAAACTTGTTTTAGGTAATATTTTTTTTATTTTAAAATTTTTAAATTTATTTTTTATCTGTGTAGCATGTGTTAAACAGAGACACATGTATTATAAGAAATTTTTATATAATTTTATCAATTATTTATACAGCACTTTACTAAAATGAACGCTTCAAAGTGAAAGAATTATTTTCAAAAATAAAAGTTTATTTCTCCTCTTGTGTTTATATCTTATAATGATACCGTATAATCGCGTTTCTTATGCACGCGCAGGACAAACATAATCTTACATACGCATAAAAAAACGGAAGAAATATATAAAAGGAATCTTAGATTGTAGAAAATCTTGTACAATCTCGCACGTGCAGGAGGAAAATAAACATGAGACAAGTATCTATATGCCGAAAGGCGAAAGACAACTTGGTTAATATAGGATAGTAACACCAGGCTACAATCTCCCGGTGAAAATCTTGCCGTTTTATATTCGATGGTTTCGAAGTTCTACTTTAAAAAGAACTGTAGGGCCTAGAAAGCGCAATATAGATTCTGAGTGGCATGTTAAACATACATGAAAAAAAGAATTCAATGCGCTGGACCAACACAAAAATATTGGTTTGGTACATCCAGTTTTCCGAAGATTTTACTTTAATGAAATTCAAATGTACTTATACTTACTCTGTGACATTATATATGTGAAGAGCTTTCATATGTTTCTCGCCTATTTATAAGTTTTGATTTTTTTCGAGCTTTTTGTCACAGGAAACTCGAATTTATACTTTTAACGTTAAAATTTATATATATATGCTTTAGGTCGCAAGAGCTGTTTTTTTCTTTTGGTTAAATCACTTCTATTTATATGCGCACGCGATTAGTTTCTAGCTGCGTGTATTATTTTTCCAAAAAATATACAAAAGCTATAACTATAATCGAAACATGTAGCACGTGTACCCGCAAACGGTTGGTTTGGTTTGGTCTATTATGGCTCAGTGGACCGTTTAAGCTAATCCATACGCCATTCTGTGTCTGGGTAGTAGAATATAGATGTGAGTCTCGCAGGTCTTGTAGAATTGACTAATCACATTCGATTAACTGATTTGATCCGTTATTGGTCAATTCCGTGCGATCCGCTCTGCGTCTTATGTAGATAGGTCGTAAGACCGTCGTAAAAGATATCGATTGATTGCTTGACCGAATTGATTATTGCAATTGGTTAATTCTGTGAGACGTGCTAACTCAAGTTTGCGAGTTATTTAGACCGGACTTAATAATCTTTATATGCGTGCATAACATTATAATAGTTTCAATGTGTAGCATTATATCATCTTAACTTATAGGTTATATAATTGTGTAGTGTGTATGTATATATAAATAATAAATATAAATGTGACTTTTGTATTTCGTATTAAAGCGCGTGAATTATATTTTAAGAGATTTGTCTTTTGATGAGTAGATATCGATATGACGTCTTTGTATTCTGTTTTGCGACGCGGTATCTCAACAACATGCGTTTGCAATGGTAAACGGAATTTTCGTAAATTTCTTTTGTATGGTAAACGTGGTAGTCGAAACTTTAAGGCACAACAGAGAGAAAATCCGGATCCAAATATACCAATAGATAGTAAGTTATTGTTATTATATGAAATATTATAAAGTACTTAAAAGAAAGAAAGAAAGTATGCGATTTGTCTTTGCATATTTGTCTTAATCAATAATAACTAATCTTGCAAAAGAAAATGAAGATATCACGTGATATGTCTGTATCTATTAATTATCTGATATAAATTACAGAAAGAGGTGTACGAGATACTGGATACAAAGTAGGTGATAAGTGGGTTCACGTACCCGAAATGATTCCTGAATTGATTGTTCCTTCTTTGGAAGGATTCACATTAAAGCCATATGTATCGTATAAAGTAGACCACTTTATAGAACCTGAGTTTACTCCTCAAGAGTTGTTTGATGCGGTATATGCTAAGAAAATAGAAGATGATTTTGCAAGTGGTCAGTTAGATGAAAATGGACAGCCATTAAATCCTAGTGAGTATGAAAAACTTACTCTTCAACAAGCTAAGGATAATGCTGGGAAAACAGGTTGTGATCTTTTTGAAGAGGGAAAAAAGGCAAAATCATTCTAGATGTCTAGTTATGTATAAGTTTTTTGGTAGATGTATATTTCACAATAAAGAATTCTTTCAAAAAGCTTTAAACACATTATGGATTTAAACCTGCTTTGTTTTATTTAGAACTTGCATGTGTGAATATACATATATATATGTATATACATGTGTGTGTATATACATATATACACACACATATGTATGTTGACATTTTGCAATTTACAAAAAGTGACTACTCTTGCTATTATATATGACTGTTAAAGTGATATTATGTGCGCACTTTCCTCTATTTTCCAAGAGCATAGAAATGTAATTTGTTAACTTTTACACACACATATATAAGCAATCATCTCTCAGATTTTTTTTGACAAATTATTCGGATGTTAATCAGTTCTTGATAGCAAATAATTTATCTCCACAAAATAACTAGTTAGATCAAACAGATTACATGTATTATATAAAAACAATAGCTTATATACTTATCATAAAAAATGTGTATCACATATAATGATGAATGATTAAATTCTCTTTAAAATTGTGAAACGTAGTTAAGTTTTAATAAACAGATAAAATTAAATTATTGCTGCTAAGACATTAATATTATGAGCTTAGACAAGACAAAAATGTAACAATGCTGAAACTGATTTTCAATGAGATTTATAGATATCTTGCAACGATGTCCACTTGAATATTGGAACTTGTTTGCGATTAAACGAACTTAAATATGTTACAGGTTTTGTTAAAAAGATTTTTGAGCGAAGTTTGTTTTTTAGTAAGATAAAAAATGGCGAAAAATTTAAATAGTAAAGTCGTTGTCAGTTGTGCGCGGCCGGTATTGCTTGCTATTCTATGTTACTAGATTTTTATAATATATGAATGTATATATATGTATATATTGTTTTTTTGTAAAGTGCTGTATTCATATCAAACATACAAATAGTCTTGTAATCATTATTGTTTTCACTTCAATGTCTTTTAACAATTATAATCATGTAAGAGAAGCTCATAAAACAGAGCCGTTTAAATAGAAAATATGCTATTTGTAGAAGAAATCATATTTAGAATATTAATATGTGAATGTCCATAAAGATATACTTGTATAAAAGTAGTGCAACTGTTAATGTAGTGATTTATAAATATTTATAAATATTTCTAAAAAGAGATAACATATAAAATGTGTAGTCAACTTATTTCTATATAGTAAAAATTGATCCACATAAATAATTTATTTAAATATCTTTACAGAATGCAGCACTTTTTACACATTACTATTTATCGCTAATGTTATTGTTTTTCGTTATTATTATTTTCTATTTTCTATAGTCACACCATATTTTGAAGAATGAAAGAGGGAAACATTTCTCTAATTTTGTACATTAGAACGTTTATTAAAAGAACGTAATAAAAATCTTGCAGTTCGCATCATGTTTCCACTCTTTGATTAAATTATTACAAAAAGCATAAGTGGCATAGTACTTGTATTTCGCTATGTGAAGAATTTTATTTTTACTTCAGTCATATTCTCTATATTTGTTACTCCTTATTTCATTTGTTATTGCCTTACTCTATAACATATTTATAATATCTCGTTAACAACTTGAGCATTCATATTTCTCACTCATTGGCAGTAAAGTGTAATTTTTCTAAAGACTTATGTCGCGTAAATTCGGTGTATATCTTGTTATTCGTTTTATACATATGAGCATAAAAGTGAACAAGTTTAAGATTTCTACTCCTCATCCGCGAACTTGTTAATTTTTTAATTTTCAAGTAATATTTAAAACTCCCGCAACTCTTTCGTTTATTCTCTATAATAGCGAATGTGTTATTGAAGCAAGTCTTATGCCACTTGGTCTTCAACTAAATTTGGTGTTTCATCTTGTTAATTATCAGTCTATGATATAATTGGATATTTGACTGGTAAAGAATCAGTCATTTTAATAAGGCAGGTACACATGTTGCTGTATGACAAAGATTTCTCTACACGAAAATGTCATGTCACGTGTTCGATCATGGAGAGAGAAAGAGAGATGTACAATACGATACAATGATAGATATAACTTTGTAAAAAAACATTTGTATAAATAAATTTTTCTGACAATATTTCAGAGCAAATCAAAATACAAAAGAAAATAATATTCTTAATAACATTTTTAGATCGATATTTCAGACCATTTAAAAAATACAATATATATAAATCTTTAACATTCAGTAACATGTGTGTGTACCATACATCTAACCAGAGATCTTGAGTATGTAAAGAGGTGTATATCACTATACACACATATATCACGAATATATAAATGTTATAAAATTCTTTATATATTAATATCTCTTAACATATATTTCTCTATATGCAACGCAAAATGATATGCAACTATGGCACTAAAAGTCAACGTGGAAAGACTTAAGGAGAGAATACTGCTTGAGAGTTTGATATTAACAATCTAGCTGGCTTTTCATACGCAAGATCTCGAGAGAATTACTAACAACGATAGGGCAGTTTATTCCATCGGATCTCCTACGTTTTCGAAGATAGTCGAGTGCGGATTGCTGGTAGTGGGCCACAAGAAACCACCTACACTGCCTGGTGGCAAATAAGATGCACCTCCACTAAGGCCAACCTAATTTATAGTTTATCAGTTATTTAATATCTGACATCAAGTATATTTTTTTCATATCTATATACATAACACTTGGACAAAATGTGCTAAGCAAACTGATATGGAAACAATTTTCAGAAGAATAAATGCACTTCTATGTAGATGTTTTATAAGTTATTATGTAGAATAATAACAAATACAACAGTAATTACTTAAGGCGAGAAATAATATAGAAACGATTTTTACGAAATTTTTATAGCTTTATATTTTTTCTTCTCAAAAATATATTTTTAATCTTGAAACTTACAAAATATGCAGCAAATTTTTATTGGCATCTGTCCGATATCATGTGGAAAAGTGTAAAATAATTCTCGAATTAATAATTCGAAGTAGCGGTACTGTTTCTTAGCTGTCACTGGCGGTTGAGAAACAGATAAGTTATTACACTTGATAATGATAATATTAACTTATACAAAAAAAACTAAAATATAAAGCTATATGTCGAAAGAATCGCGCGCTATCATTTTTCGCTTTTGACATCATAAAAGTGCCGATAGTGCTGCGACGAAAGTAGCCGAGCTTTAATTATTCTGATATAACAAGCATAATTTTGTCAAAATCAAAATCAAAATTTTTATTCTAATAATACGCACGTGTATTACTAGAATGTTAATTTTATCTAAGTAAAGCTACAATTCTAATAAAATATATATATAACTAATTTTTCTAATTAGGTATCTATTTAAAACGTGTGTAAATTAAATTTAATAAACGGGTAAATATAATTATAGGGTTGGTCCATGCAGTAAGGCAAATTAGAACAAGAAATAACTGCCGAATTAAATAAAAAATAATCATTTATTTGCATTTAACATAAATAATTGTGCTAATAAATCGCAGGTACTAAATAACATTGTAAATACTAAATAACATTTTATATGTACATTGGCTCACTATTGTAAATGTAAAAATAACAATTTCAAGACAATCAATAAAATCTTATTTTTTATATTAAGTGAACTATGTACAAGAATTTGTCAGTGTTATTACGTTGATTATTTTATTTTTCTTTCTAGATAAAGAATATCAAAATCACAGTTCAATAATAAGAAGCGCTCTAAAAACGGCTGTACATGACGCTTCAACGCGGTTGCTTTTTATTTTTATACATCGTAACTTCTTTATGAATTTACCTGCTGGCTCCATATTAGCGATCTCTCCGCCAACTGGCAATCCGCAGCCAGTCTTGATGGTAGACTCTTCCACCTCTCCTCGTCTCTCTTTCTATCTCTGTCGAAGTCCCTGTCGACGTGTCCCTGAGAGAGAGGTGGCAAAATTTGCGTTCGTTGTGCCAATTTATAGCTATCTTGTCTAGGTACGTGATCGGTACGTCTGCTGCCGCTAGTCGAGACTGGAATCGAGGTCGGACTGCCGCCCCCTCTGTGCCGGTGATACAAATTACGCTTTTGCTGTAACATACGTTGCTGCACTAGAAGTTGCAGCTGTGTGCCCGAGTCTCCGCGCATTTTAAATTGCTGCTGATTATCAGGCGGTGTGGACGGTGGTCTAAGATGGACTAGATCTAAGTGACCTCGAGCTTTTCCGGAATCTGTAAGCGATCGGTTATTGTATTATCGCAAGCAGTTATTAGAAGAGTTATTATCAAAAGATGCAAACTTGACGCACCTTGAATACTCCTTTGCTTAGACGGCCTGTCGCCGACACCACCTTGCTGGCAGAATAGTAATCTAGGTCCACCGTCAGACGCTCTTCTGCCTTGAGAGACTCGGGATATCCTTCCAGTTATAGGGGATGGACTTTTGGGTGGCGGTGGTGTGCATGAGGGCAGGCTGCTCGTGAAACAATTCGTTCCTGTGTAGTCTGGCGGACAACCAGAATCAAAACTAGACTCGAAGAGTTCTGATGATGAGCTACCGCTACCGGTCGCCATGAATAAAGTTGTTCGATTGGGTGGATCAATAGGATCCATAAGCGAATTATCAAAATGATGTTGGTAATCGCTTAATCTTCGATTAACTATCTGACTGTCAATTCGTTGACTGATATCGTGATCTAGGCCTAATCTGTGCTCTTCGAGTTTGATCTGCGCTTCGCGTAGTTCATCGCCGCTCGGACCTTCTTCTAAATCGCCTTCCGCGCTGCAACAACCTTCATCAGTTGAGGAACTGGTCGAGCTAAATCTCTTACTTCCTCTGCCAGTATCTTCTCTTGCTCTAAAACAGGTTCGAGAAATTCTTTTGACGTTTGAAACAAAAGTTCCTTCGTTAATAGTTGGTTTTTTCCTATAGCAAATGAGTATTTATGAGCAGATGGTTTATGCAGAACAATAAATTCAAGAAGTATTCATCAAGCATTCTCCTCGTCATTTCATCTCTATTCACGTTAGCTTTAAAAAAACTTGTTTATATCAAATTAAAAAAAAAAACAGAATTTGTTTATATTAAATAAAAAACAATTATCAGATTAATCTTACTAATCTTACTACAATATGTGTGCTATGATGCTTTAAATTGTTATAAGTACAGCAAACAAATACAAAAATTTTCAGAATATAAATAAGATATAAGCAGAAAAGAATTAAATTTGAAATCAAAATGCGTACACACTAAAATCAATATAAGAAAATACATATAAAATCATACAAAATATTTAAAGGATATAAATTCAATGAATAATGCATTTTTATACTGATAATAAATAAAGCGAACTAAACATAGTGATTAGAAATAAAAGTTTACAGCAAATAAAAAAGAAAATGAAATGAGGAGTTACCAAAAATAAAGCGACAGCAATGTGCTTCCAATCCAACCTGTCTTGATAAAATCTTCAATATGTGCGTCACCCATCAATAAAGTTCAACGTCCCACTAAGCTATCGCTGCAAATAAAAATTGATTAAATTAAGGATTTCTTTTTCTATTTTTTTTCTGACTGGTAGGATTGGAAGATATACTACAACTAACATGGAAGTGAAAAGCAGTTTCTAAAAAAAGATATATGTGACAGTGCCTTTAATAACGAATGAATACCTTGATTTAAATTTATCTTCTTTTGTTCTCGCAACAGTGGACCAGCAAGTATTATTAATGGTGCTGCTTACACGATGTTGCTTCAATCTTTCCAACAGTAAGAAATAAATAGCAGCATGATGGTCATAGCTGCTGTTTCTTAAGGACTGTTAAAAATATATTTATGTTTATATGATGCAACATAAACAGACAAATAATTATATTGAGTCATTAAGTATAAAACTTGACAAATATATATACATATACATATATGTATATATATTTGTCAAGTGTCATATTTAATGACCCAAAACATATCGAAACAATTTGTTATACATTAAAAAAATTTAATTAAAAATAAACAACACAGTGCTGTCGCTTATTTCCAGAATTGTATATGTTAATATAAAATATAATATTTTTAGAAATAAAATATTTTAAACAGATAGACACATATTCACGGAACAACAACGGAAAAATATACTCTTACCTCTCTAGTACGACTAATGTCTATTCCTAAACTGTGCATCAATCGAAGTATTTGTTCATTTGGTTCCTGAATAGATGACGATGGCCGTGTGACGATTACCGAACAAATGCTGTCTGCTGTTCCTGCCATCCAACGGTGTCTCTTGATTTGTGGAATGGTGTATCGTTTGGAAGGCTCCAGTACTAACATCTTGCGTATTAGGCTCTCGCAATCTGTAATGTAAATTTTCGTATTGTGAGCAAACGTCCGATTTAACAAGCAAACGTCAGATGCGAAAAAATGTATGTAAAATGTAACTGTAAATAAATACCTGTACTCATAAAATAAGGAATTCTAAATCTGCCGCTTAGCACGCGATCTCTTAATGACTGAAGAGTTGATCCATCAAAGGGCAGTGCACCACATACTAACACATATAACACAACACCCAGACTCTACAAGAAAAAGAATATTTATTTCGAATGAAAAAAATGCATTTAAAATAGCTTTATTTTATCTTATCATTTTTATATGAAACTTACCCACACATCAATCTCAGGTCCGGCGTAGTGCTTTCCTCGAAAAACCTCGGGAGCAGCGTAAGGAGGACTGCCACACCACGTGCTCAATCGTTCCCCCGGTGCGAATCGGTTGCTGAAACCGAAATCGGCAATTTTCACGTTCATCTGGGCATCAAGGAGCAAATTCTCTGCCTTCAGATCGCGATGCGCTACACCCGTCACATGACAATACTCGACTGCGGAGAGTATCTGCGCGAATGTCGCGCGTGCTCTGGGCTCTCCCATTCTTCCATATCGCGCTATGTAGTCGAATATCTCACCTTTGCTCGCGTACTCACATACCTACGCACAAAACAATCCGTGTAATATGATTCATTCAAAACACAGAGAAAAGTTGCGGTATAAACATTTTACTTACCATGTATATCATATTTTTCGTTTCCATGACTTGATATAATTTAACGATATGCGGATGCTCCAACTGCTTCATAATCTCGACTTCTCTATAAACTTTTTCCAGATTAGTAGGGTCCAATTGAGTTTTGTCGATTATTTTAATAGCCACCTACGAATACGAAAATAACACTTTTTCTAGAAATATAACGTGGAAATAGGTAGCGTGACAACAAGTGCGTATGTATGTACCTCTGTTTTCGTGATTCGATGTCTAGCCAATTTTACAACGGCGAAGTTGCCTTTGCCGATAGTTCCCTCAATGTCATAAAATCCAACCCGAATTTGCTTCTTACCCTGTGTCGGTCCAGTATCCATATTTATAAGTTAGTTTTAAAGTTAAGTGCTGTTTTTTTACTTGCAAACGCTATTTTTGTCTATTTTGTATTTCTTCAGTAATCTGTAAACATTGAAACGTGCAATTAAAAAAAAGTTAAATTGCACTATTGATAAATATATTCCATCATTTTATTTAACTCATTAATACAGAGTGATTATTGTGAAAGTGTAAATAATTGTAATAAAAACTGTTATAAGGATAACAGAAAGTTAACGAAAAAAAAAATATTATATTTTTGAAGAAAAGTCAATTCAGAAATAAGCAAAATATTATGTTTTCTATGTACAAAAATGTAGAGATAAATAATGTAAAAATGTCTTAGTCATATCATTACTTATTATTCATCTATTCGAATTTTAAAGACACTTCTTTTGTAAAAATGCAAACTGTTAAATTTCCTGCATAGCTTATATAACTTTTCGCTATACTTTTAATATATCATTTATAGCTTTTTTTACATATCCTGCCTACGTAAGCAATTACGTACGCGCGAGCGCCAATGAAAAATTTATAAAAACTTCTACTTCGAATAGCTCGATGAAGTTTTCAACTTTTAATTGTCTGTATTGTTGTTATATGTAAGTTTATATAAATATATTTTCTGTTTTATGTCACCTCGTGAGTTCTAAGGTATCATCTAACGCGCTATCGGCGAATATCGTCTATATATACATACAACTTACGATAATTACTTATCGCGCATTCAGCACTGACGCAAGTTTACTGATTCAACATTGAAGCGAATACGCGATTGTATCCGGAAGGACATCGGCACCGCGGATAAGAGAAAGAAAACGAGTATGCAAAAGGAAGAGAAAGAGGACGGGAGCGACGGACAGTCTCAAGGAAAGCGCGCGTCAAGGATTCGCACCGTTTGACAGAGTACAAAGGCCCACCCGCAACAAGTACAATAGAAATCCTCGACTGACGTCACGCAGATCGACAACGACTTCCTTCCTATTGAGAAAGAAAGAGAGAGAGAGAGAGAGAGAGAGAGAGAGAGAACGAGAGAGAGAGAGAGAGAAAGAGAGAGAGAACGAGAAAGAGAGAGAGACACTGTCGATCGATCGCCGTCGATAGGTACTCCTCGATTAGGGAAACTCGCATAGGTCGCCGACGAACTAGCCGTTAAGACGAAAACGCGTCAGTCTACAGTACGTCAAATCTCATGTCGCAGATTTTTCTGAAGTGAAAACAAAAGAATTGATCGTATTTTCCGACACTTACCTCTCTCTTGGCTCGGAAATTACCGGTGGTTGGCCGCAACGATAAAGGTCGTCCGGCAAACGTCGAGTTCTATGAGACAATCGACACTGACAACGACAGTGTGGAGGTGCTCCGGAACTGCACGAAAAGGCCAGGAGGAAGCCATCGGTGACTATGGACGCGGTCGTGGCGCGCGCGCCTGTCAGTAGATTATTCCGAGAGAAGGAGCTCCAGTGTCCCGTCCGCCGCCTCTTCGGAACAGAACGGGACGTGACGGAGCTCTCTTGTGTCTACACGCGCACCAGTCAGCGTAGAACCTCCGCACAGCGCGGCGGTTCGATACCAACTGACCGGCGGCCATGTTGCCACCCCCCGTGCTGCTTCGGCAGTTGGCTCGCGGTGTCGGCGCCCTCAGCCCTCTCGTCGTCCCCGCCTACGTCGTCGCCCGGCCATTCTTAGCCAAACCACCCCTCTCTTGTCGCGTTTCTTCCTTTTCTCCTCTCCACCCTTCTTCGCTCGCACGCGACGCGCTCCCCTCGTCTGTCTTTCTCTCTTTTTTCTATCCGTCACTCCGTTTCAACGTAACCTACCTACGTATGTGCACTCAACGCCCACCACTCTACCGATTACTATCGCTCGTGCTCGCTCGCACGCGCGCGTACTCGCACGAGCGCCGTTATCTTCGGCAATTGACGTCACGCACATACATACGAACTCGACGTCCGTCTCATCGTTAATTGTTTCTCGATGTAATTGTACGGCAAGTAGCGCGCCGCGTGCTAGCACGTGACATGATGACGATCAGGTTCGTAACTATACGCACTTAACGTAACGTAGATATACATACAGCGTAGATATACATACATAATATCTTTTTTTTATCTTGTTTTTATCGAGTTTAATATTGAGCATTAAGAAATATATTAGACGATATGTTAAATATACTTGTCATGGGAAAATAATAGAATATTATGTATTGTTATATATGTATATATATGTATGTATATGTATATCGCAGTGCGATTGTAATCAGTATGACGTTTCCGACGTTCTGAGTCGTTTATAGCAAAAAACGCGCGCTGTCGAGGGAGAGAAAAGTGAACTTGCTCGAACCGAATAATGAGACATGATATTACCGAGCAATAGTTTTATAAGTATATGTATGTTCTGCTAATCTCCGCTCTTGGCCTCGTCGTTCTGCTCTCAAGTCGAGCGATTCTTCTCTTCTTATTTATCTCTCGTCTGTTGAGAAGTCTTCGCATAATCAATGGTTATTGCTAATCAAAGAGTTACTCAGCAAACTCAGTTTCGCGAAGACTATTATTTAAATCATAATAAGACAAAATTGCGAAAAGTTTTTCTGAGATTCTGAGATTTTTTGTCTACAATTGCTTTTGATGCGTAATTTTTATTAAGTAAAATGCAAGTCTATTTAGTTGGTGAACATAATGCAAAACACAGATACAAATACATAAATATACGATAGACATAGTATGAATTGATAGTGTAATAAATTCATATTGATGAGTCTGCGCTGAAAATAACAGCATCGTTCTCGCTTAAGGTTTTAGTATTCCTTCGATTCTCTTCATACTGAATAAAGGGTAAGAGGAAACACAAAGAGGGAAGGGTAAGAATATATTTATTTGAAAGCAGCATGATCCGATCGACATTATGATCTTTGTTACTGTCGGCATTTAATTAATATAAATTTAAACACACATAAACATTCTCCTCTTATTTATGAAAAAAATCTCTTTAATGTCTATAATATAGACATATAAGCTCGATTCATTCAGAATTCACACAATGCTTAAAGGACATTCGAAGAATATTAATCATGCGTTTATTATGCATAGATTTATTCTTCACATCTACACCGCGTACACATCTTGTTGAACAAGTCATATTTGAGACGTTCTCTTCCTTCTCGAGCGGAACATCCTTCGGAACCTTCATGGTCGGATGAATCGATAGTACGCAAGGTCGGGAAAGAGAAAGCGATTTTTTTTTCCTGTTGTCACGAGGAAGATCGTTCGCAAATTCAAACAACGATGATGACAATGAAGCAATGCGAACGTACTGCGAGAAACTTTTGAATTTTACATACGGTTTTTCTTTATGTCGTTGCGTCTCTTTCTCTCTTGAACAAGTTCTTCGCAGCTCACGTACTTCGACTTGTCGTAGATCGAACTCAGACTTAATTTCGCGCTCGCACGCAAGCAACTTTAGTATGTCGGTAAATCAATAGAATATTGAAAGAAAAATCTGTCGATTTTTGACGCTACGCAAAGTTTTGCGCAAAAGTAGTACAAAAAGAGATGGCCAGGATAGAGAGATCTGTCCCATTTCTATTTCCTCTGAGACTTCTGCTGCATGTACAATATACATATATATGTGCCACCGCAAACGTAAAAAAAAAAGCAAAACCGGCGCGGAAAATTTGACATGTAAAAAGCATGTGTATATGTAATTTGAATTTGAAAAAAAAGAGAAAGAGAAGTGTTTTTAAGTATATAAAAAAGTAAAAAAAAATGTTTATTGAAAATTGGACAGAAGAGAGAAAACATCATCAAACAAATTTCACTTATAAGATCTTGGTCTGTACAACAGGTTCGGCTTTCATCATTGCATTATGCAATTGAAACGTTATTTGTGTTCTTTTTCACCGCGCTATTTAATAATGAGCTTTTAACAAATCGCTTTTGCTTTCCTCTCTTACGTGATTATTGAATTTTTATTCTCGCGAAACGACAACGTCGTCAGCTTCTAGCATAACGGGACAGAATAATATTGATCAACGAGTTAAAATTCTTGAATATGTAAATAATAAATAGCGATAATAAATAACATGATTAGAAAACAACATCCGTTATAGTAAAAGGAACAGTAAAATTACAGTAAAAGAAACTGTGAGTGTGGTGTCTTTATGCTTTTATTTGAAGTCACAGTGAAGTAAGAAAGCAAGAAGATAGTTACATCAATCGTAAAGCTATACGATGCGATAATGTAAACTGTTCCGGCTGTCAATATTTACACAATAAGATATTAATTACCACGGTCCACTAACTTTGATGTAATGAGTGTTTCTCTCTTTGTCTCTCTCTCTTTCTTCCCCTCTCTTTTTCTCTCCATTTTTTAACTTTGTCCACGCAAAGAACGGGAAAGATGTTTTTCTTCATAAAAAAAGAATATAAAAAACGGTTGAAAATTCTCAACATTCATGATGTCTGGTGCAAGCAACGTTGCACCAGACATCATGTATCGCGTGCTCTTGTGTGACCTAAAGCTATTATGTCAGCAATGACGCACACGTAAATTACGACCTTTTATATCGACGATATTACAGTTGATATTGAACTTAAAAGATTACAGCGCGGATTGCTATTTTCGTTTCGGCGTGTGCAATTTATGTTGTATTACGTAAATAGTAACTTACGCACGCATACTCACGTATACGCGTATACGCACGTGCACATTTACTCTTCTCGAAGTAATTACTTCACTATCACAGCCCATTTTAAATCTTATTATAAATTTCCTTTCAAGAAAAAGACTGTTGTTCGAACATGTTAGTTATATAAGAGAATTATTTTTAATGAAAAATATTGAAAGTATATTAACAGAAAGATTTTTCTCCGAATCTGAGAAAATAAGTTTTCTTGAGCGAAAACAAAAGAAATGTTCACAAATATTAGTTGTGGGATACTCGATATACTCTGTTACATGTATAGACATATAAAACAATAGCTGACAGAATTAAAGATCTATAAATGATTTTTGCGATTTTTCTGTGTTCGATTTTGAATCGGCCTTGCCATCGGGTGAGTTGTTCGAAAAAAATGAATAAAATATGTAGCACACAACACACTTAACGGTTTGTTTTATAATTTAACATACTGAGTGCGCTTTTCTCTCTTTCTCTCAGTTGTGCCGCTGTGACGAGCGTCATTGAACGTCTTGCATCGACGTATCTTTTGCGCAAATACGTCCGGAGTGCGTCATGATGAAAACCTACCGAAGTTTGCAAAGCGCGAACGGTTACGCCGAAAATGACGACGAGCGAAAAAAAACTCAGAAATTCACAGAATTGTGACGTTCACACGCAAACTTCCTTATATGATTAAATTATTGTGATTTAAAGAAAGAAATGTGAATTCTCTTTTTTATAATACAACTTTTTTTTGTTAGTTTAACCTAACTAAACTGGAAAAACTTGATTTGTTTTAACAACAAACTATTTAATATATTGAATAAGATTTCATTTATACGAATTTCTACGTTTCTTTTTTTTAGTATGTGATACTTCACTTTTTTGCATTATACACATAATATTTGCGAACAATAAAAATAGGAACGAGTTATCAGTTCGCAAATCAAATTATAGAAAATAGCAATGTGTCATTATCTATCTGTATAGTATATTTATCTGCTACAAGTGTATTAGTGTGAAACGATAAATTGTCAAGAATGATTGATTGAAAGTCTTAATTTCTAATTTGTCTGATTTAATGTGCACGCCCATAGCCGTCACAAAAAAACAGCTTATTATTATGTAACAATCGCGACCGTGAACGTGCTTGCCTTATGCGCGTTGCACGTCGTTACATTTTTTACGAGAACAACTCATACTGAATGTTGCACATCGAGAGATCGCGAGCTATTGTATTTCTCATTCAACAGCTTGTACTCTTTAACCTTTAACTGCGCTCGCACAATGTATGATAGTTATTGCACATTAGTTATTTGCATATTCTTATTCTCAGTTTTATTTTTATTAAACAACACAGTTTTATTTGTGTCCTTTTTGTCATTTTCTAGAATTATATGCACATTGAGATCAAGAATATTGTTCTGGAACGGAGCGTATGTCTATTAGCAAAAAATTCCAATTTTTTTAAATTTAATCTAAAAATTGTTTTAACTATAAAAAACTGGAAAAAATTATGAATAGATAAATTGAAAAAAAAAAACGTTATAATTTACATAGTTGAAAATTCTGTTTTCGTTAAACTTATATTTAACTTTAACTTCTATTTTAATTTTCGTTTAATTCGTTTTGTTGACTGTTGCAAGAGTTGTTTCTATTTCAAACTATGAAAAACAAGACATCTATAGCAGTGTAAATTATGTAAATTATGTTGCTATTTGGCGTCTTATTGCCAAAATATCTGACTTTTCCTTTCTCCATCTTTCGTTCATCTTTTTTTCTCACTGTGTTCTCATCTCACTGTGTTACGTCACGCTTTCTCTCTCTCTCTCTCTCTTTCGATCATACGATTTTAGAACTGTCCTATTCACGAAATAACAAACAAAGTTCATCCTCGCGCGCATCGTGGCTATCTATTTCCGCCACGGGAAACGCGCGCGACTGTCGTCAGATCGTGGCAATAATTTTGTGAATCATCTCGTCTTTGGAACAACGCACAGACCAACGAGGAGATACAGGAGACACTGTTTTGCTGTGATAGCGGCGGCGACCGGCGATATTATCGTATCAGAAACCCTCGGTAAAGAGATTAGGAATTTTTACCGCGTGCTCGCGGACGCATTTAGTGTTTCATTATCAACTCGATATACAAATATCTTGTTCACTAAATAAATAAACAGCAAATAAAACAATTGTGATGTTCAATTCTCTTAAATAACGCTTTCCTAAAGAGTCCTATTCCAGCAATGTCGGGAACAAAGTATAGAACAAACGAAGTGCGGCTGTTTAAAACTTTTGCTTTTTACTTTGCAATAGTACAACAGAGAATTAACTAAATTGAAATTGGAGAAAGAGAAAGAGAGAGACACAATATCTATCAATTTTTCTTAAACGGCGGAATTATATTGGATTAATTGGAATGACATTGACTCTATACTGCTCTTCACTTTCTCATCACTTTTAAAGTTTATAACTTCCTATTTATGGCAGCAAAATATATTCATGTATTCTCAAGAAAGTGCATACTTGTGTGTTTTGCTTCTTCGATTTCTTATCTGAATGAATTTTCTTACCAATATGTGTCAAGAAGATCACGTTAAAAGTTTAAAGATTCACTTCTCTCTCTCTCGTATTTATTTTTTTTCAATATTATTTTTCACTACAATAAATAATCTTAATTCTGTTTCATTTTTCCAAAGGATAGAATCAATTTATAAAAACATACAAAGATAATATTTTTATCGATGTTTTACCTCACTAATGAATATTAGAAATATATTAATGTAAAGCTACTTATATCGACAGATACTTACATATACGAGAGAAAACTTCTTGTGTTAAAGAAGATCAACTTCTCGTTAGCGCGCAATGTGCGAGCAAGCGTGGCTTCTACGAGCTTTCGGCACGGTCCTGCTTGACGTCATCGAATGACGTCAATCCCAGGCCCCGCCAGACTCCTCGGCTTCCTCCTTTGAAGCGCGCTTTATCGCGCCAACGTAAGAAGCACTGTCGGCCGCCCCGTTACCTCAGCCCTCGAAAATTTCTGCGGCACCCAATATGCTCAAACGGGATATACTTAAAACAGGACGTAGGAGACGGAGACAGAAATCTCTTCTTGTGAAATGCCAGAAAAATGTATATGCACGTTTTGTTTTCTCTCTTCTTTTTGCTCTTTCATTATCTGTCGTCAGTATATTCACAATTTATGATCGTTTTATCTAAATTTATCATAACTTCGAAATTAAATCGGCCAACGCGCTTTACACGATAGATAAAGATGATCGCGCAGACGGAGACAATTGCGTCAATTTATGAGATATATGCTCTGTTTAAACTCTCGCGCGCGTCAGTGCTCACCATTCGATATCGTCTTATAAATCTTGAGAAATCTAATCTGCAGAAGATACAATATATCGGCGGTAAATACACATGTAGTACCGAAGACGACATAATTATATATATTTATTAATACAATTGTAAAGTACTTTGATCGTATAATGATTTGTCTTGCGTATATATACAAGAAAATGAGCGCATATGTTTACACATATAATCTTTCTGAATATAATTACTAAAATCGTTGTTAAAATCCATAACTTGAGTCGTCTTTAGCAAATTAACGTTGCAATTTTATATTTGAAAGAAACAATGACAAACAAATACGCACCTTAATTTGAAAAATTTACCGTATGTACACACAGACATTTTTCTACTTCTAAAGTCTGTACGCAATAAGACGCGCCAACAAACTCGAAATACCATTACTTGAGAGTTAAGCTTCGTTAATTATGCAAACAGCGAAGAAAGCGAAAGCTCATATTCGACATTTGCTAGTGTGATTTTAATTCGCGTCAAATTTATTCGCGTTACATCACGATGAGATTTTAAGCTGGCAAGTATAAAAATCGCAATCAGAAGTTAACTTCAATGTCTAGCGATCTGTATCTTAAAATCGATCAGTCTCATATTTGTATATTCTTAGTTTAACTTTCCAAATTTTCACAAATTTGACAAGTACAGATAACTCATTAGTTTTACGAAAAAGATCAGCTCTAAGTTAGTCTAAATTTACAATTTACAGGGACTATGCAATGCTCTTTCTCTCTCTCTCTCTCTCTCTTTTTTTCTTTGTTTAACTTTTTATTTACGCGTATAATATAGCACGAGTTATAGATTCTTAAAAGATGTAAATGAATTTTCATAACTTTTTCAACTTCCATGAGACGTGTAGAAAACATTTATTAAACATTTATGAAAATTATTAGCTGTCACACTATTATAAAATGCAATTAGAGATCTTCACACGAGGTTTTTAATCTCATTTTTACTTTTAATATTTAATATAACTGTGCGTAATTCTAAAAAAAACGTATAAACTTATAAAATAGAAACATATAATCATATTTAGCTGAATGTGTGATAAGAAGAGAAAGAGAAGAAGAGAGAGAGAAAGTTTCAAGTATTGAACACAGAAGATTTATAAGTGCATCGTAGTTTCTTGTCTCGAGAATCCGATATGCTGAAAGCGTAAAACGCCAGATCGTTCGCTGTACGATATAGTTGTATGTATTATTATTACCTTGTAATGCATGACATTACAGAGCGATGAGAACGCCTTCGTAAACAGATGTGATCTCGAAAGTATCTCTCGTATGCATGAATGCTTTTTCTGTAGCGAACTCTGCGCCAACACAATAGTCTTTTTACATATAATAGATACATTATATACAGTAAAATTTATAGTCACAAAATATGTTAAGTTTATCAGAATGCAAACAAACATCAATGACCAAATTAATAGAAATGTTTTTATTATTATTTGTATAAATGTAGTTCATTACCTCACTATTTTAAATGAAATTTGAGATTGTGATAATTGACGAGTACACGCCGCTAGTGACATCTTGTAGCATTAAATCCACAGCTTGTATAAATAACTTTATACTAAGCTAATAAATTATCATTATAAGATATTTTTTACTCTAGTGGTAAATAGTATATAATATTGACAACAGCCGGTAAAAAAACTCATTTTAAGATCACACATATACACATATACAAACATATAAACAAAATTGCAAACTCTGTCAAATTAATTTTACTTCAATGAAAAGTAATTTGATACAAGTGTTTTATTAGCCTAATAATAGTAATTATATGTTTATATTTGCATCAACTTTTATATTTATGTTCATTCTTATTATATTATTTTATTATAAAAACTTCTGGAAATTCGAGGAAATTCAATTTTAAATATATTAAAACGTATTAACATTAGCATTAAATATATATATTTATTGATTTTCTTTAAAATGACAATATCTTACATTATTAAAACGCATTATTATAAATTCTATCAAACTGATTATTTAAAATTTAAAATTACAAATAAAATTTCAGAATTTTCAAATATGAACAAAGATCGTAGACTACTGCAACACATAAAGAATCACAAGTGTTTTCATAATCGATTTCGATGGAAATAATTTCGCTTTTTATTATTGTTCTGTTGTGATAACAAAAGAAAATTTCGATCGGTATCGATTTCGAAAAATTATATAACAGCTAGGATTTACTAATGGGTTTTTCTTTTATCGAGATTATCAAAACCAAACATATAGTATCTAATATTGCAACAGATTGCTATAACTATGTTTTACACAAATTTAGTAATACATATTGCAATTTATATGCTATTTGATTTTTTTGTGTTATAAATCAATATGTCTTACTATATTTTCATGTTTCTTAGCTTGTTGCTTAATTTGATTCCTACGAAGTTCTAACTTGGCTCGAATAGCTGGTAGCACTGATTCGAAATCTTTGTTCCATTCTACAAACTGCTCTATCTAAAACAAATTATCTATAAGTATAATTATTTATAATACATGCACACACGAATCATATATATGATTCTCGCAGTGTAAGACTCAAATTTGATATAATTTAATATAATTTGTTTTAAAACTGTAACAGGTCGAAAACTGTATCATACTTTATATAACATATACTTGTACAGAAAAATAAGTGAAGTTTTAATATAATACAAATAACTATTATAATCAATAACATATGATATTTCCATATCGTAAAAATGTAATATTTACCTTCGTTAGCTTGCCTTCGTCATAAATTTTATTAATAAATTCGCCTAATAACTGAATCTTATGAAAATTGCTATAAAAATTAATAGTATGAATAATTAATTACTGTTTAATAAAAGTTTTCTGATGTTAAAGTGTAAAAAGTATATATGTATTGCAATTAAAAAAAAGCAAAACTATATAATTACATTGCCAGTATATCTTGAAACATCAGTAAAGAATGTTCAAGAAACAGTGAAAAGTTTTCGTTCTTTACATGATTAGGATTAAGATTCAGGAAGTTTACAAAATCATCAAAAGTTCGAGAGACATGTTGGATTTTCTCTTTTTCAGATAAACTGATTAAATAATCAATAATAACATCAGAATTTTTAAGGCATTCAGGTTTGAACTCAGTAATCGTGATATTAAGTTCTTCTTTCTTCTCTTTTATCAAATTCCATATATCCTGCTGCAGACCGTTACAATATGCCCACTCTTTCCACCACGGTAGAAGACTACAATATCCAGATAAAAAAAACTTACATGTTATACAGAAAAAATTTAGCTTATGATCTTATATCTTATTCAAACATGTAATTTGTCAAGTACTATGCGTAAGAGAAATATGATTTTAAAAAATAATTATAACTATAAACGATGTTTATATATGCATACGGTTTTTTATGAAAAAGATGCAATTTCAAGTAATTAGCGGCAGTTCTCAAGCAGTTGCCATCATTAAGGACACATGCCCATCTCGCAGATTCTTGTCTTAAAAGTTTAAGAAGAATACTGTCGTCAGGACTTTCTTCATATTTTATTATGTTTAAATTCATGCGCAACACTGATGTTAATTTCGTCTAAAAATAATTGAATAAAATATGAATTTTATATTTGTTTTGTGAATTAAAAAATATATATACAATACATTTTTTCTTAACAAAATGTTTAAGTATTAATCACCTTGATAATGGTTGTGTTGTTGTCTGAAAATGGAATTATCTGTGAAATATCTCCCATAGCTTTAAACATAGGATACCATGCTATGTAATCTGTGTCTCGATACAAGTATGCCGTAAGGTCCCAGAATATAGATGAAGGTAAAGTACGATTCATCATAAAATAAAACGCATCATCGATTAGTTTAGCACGATTAAGAACATGTATCTGCTCATAATCATCCGTTTTCAAATAAGATATAATTTTTCTCCAATTCTCTTTATCGTAATTGACACGATAATATCCTATTAAACAAAAAACAAATAAATAAATTTCACTAATTCTATAGAAATTCTTTTTTTTATTCTAAGACATAATAATATATTAAGACATATTTTTTAACATATTTAAATTTTACTTTTATTGGATTTTAAAGTAAAATTTAACAATTGTATATATGTATGTGTATATAAAATTCGCGTAAGTCTTTTCTATCAACACTCACCAGCTTGCTGTAAGTTGACTATTACCCAACCTTTTTCAGGATAGACTAAATAGTTTCTATCATCATAAATACTTTGATCTTTATCATATTTTATCCAATAGATATTGGAATATGAGGTTGTGTCAAAATTTGGATTTGATTGACCAGTAATAGTTAAAGGTATATAACCAGTATTATTCGAATCATAAAACTGTTGCATCATCTCTATCCAAATTGTATTATTTTTTTTAATAATTTTTATTTCAGGATAATGAGTTTGTTTTGTCCAGACATTAATCAAATATTTGATGTTGATTTCATTGGAAATTGATACATCTAAAGTATCTTGCAAAGTTTGCAAAAAATCATCCAGAGTTTTCGAGATAGGATCACTAAATTAGTAAAATTTAATTTACAATGTAATTAGAAAATTTTGTAAAATAATACCAAAGTGAAAATAAAATAAAATAAAAAGTAAAATAAAAGCAATTTATGATAAATATTTAAATTTTTAATTCTTATAATGTTTTTTTACTTATGTGCGTTTATATATAAATTATTATATTACTTATAGCGAAAGCGGTTATAACAGTTGTTACAAATAGTGGTTACAAATATTTTATACACTTACGTTTTCTTTAAGTAATTTTTGACACCCTTTCGAAACAAGTCATTAGTCATTACATGTTGCAACATACGCAATATAAAGGTTACTGCAAATCAATGTCAACACAGAACGTGTTAATTAAATATTAAAAACTTGTGTAAAATACAAAAATAAAAATTAAATTGATACACACACACACACACAATTCATGTACATGCGTACATACGTAAATGTACATAAAGAGTTAGCATTAATTTTATGATATATTTATATTCAGAATTTTAAAGTTATTCATTTAATCTTACTTTTAGAATAAGAAGGATTATAATATCTATTATTAGAGTTGTTAAATGGCGCTTGGAAAGGACAATTCTCAAGAATAGAGTTTAAACGAAGACTTTCATATTGGTTCTGAACTACAAACAAATTCATTTGGAAATCTAAATCTGGAAAAACCTGAAAACAAGCACGTTTCAATAAAGTTATAAGTTTTAATAAAGGTATAGTTTAATAATTAAGTAAATATTTAATTTAAGTACGACCATTATATATATATATATATATATATATATATATATACATATACTTCTCAAAAAAGTTTAGCACACAAGTTGACGATTAAAGTAACTTTTACCGATTGTTTAGGTCAGGAATGTAAATAATATAGTAGTGCTACACAAATATGAAAACTAACCGTGTCGATAGCTTCTATTCCAAATAACAAAGCAAGACCTTCGTTTAACCATCGGTGAGACCACGAAGATGAGCTAGGAACACCAAACCATTGATATGCCACTTGACGTGCTATTAAGCGCGCTATTTCTATAATGCGCATAGGAGGATATAAAGTTAAATCATAAATAATATCCGTTTCTCTAAAAATAATTAATAAATAGTTAATAGTTATCTTAAAATTGTATTATCATACCATTCTGTATTATTATAATGCTTTCAAAAACAATGTTTATTATATAACAATTATAACACAATAAAAATGCTTTTCTATGTATCTAATATAAAAAAAGATTGTAATATATGTATAATTGTATGTCATTACTTATAAAAAATGAGTCTCCAATGCGACATTTCAGTAATTCGATAATCTGATATTGCGACATGATGTATTTCTGTAAAATTCTTCACATTTCCCAATTCGTATTCCATATGCATTGTAATTCTATTAACAGTGATCTGCGCAAATTGTGTATGAAGCTGTAGATATTTATTGTCTTGCATCAAAATAGTTCCCGGCATGTAATGAAAAGTCGGATAACTGATCAATGCAAACGCTAAGAGGTGAGTGGGCATTCGAGGAGTAGTTACAAATTTTGTAAACCATGTTTCGAACGTAGAAAACTCTCTTTTTCCTTTTCCTTGTGACAGAGCCATGTACTTCTTATTATGTTCTATAGAAAGATTAAACGTGGCTGTAAATTGTGGCTTATCCCAACACGGAAACATTTGTCGAGCTCCAAACGAGTAGAAATTTGTTGCGATTAACCATCTGTCAAATTTTTTTACATATGTTAGAAATATTGTAAAATGATAATGAAGAGAACTTGTAAAGAACACTCTAATGGACAGATTTACAATATTAATGTATTATGAACATTTTAACATTTATTTACTCTGTTTGTGCATTTTTGTAGAAAGAAAAACTCTTTTTTCTAAGGATGCTTTCATTGTTAATGACATGAGTTTCGAATGATATGTGAAGATTGTATTTTCCAAGTGGTATTCTGCGACCGATGTTAATAGAAACGATTTGCGATTTAGGGTCGTACGAAGAGATACCTTCTTTATAATCATATTTCTCATTTTTCTCGTACAATCGTATCTCTTTTATATTTACTGTTGAGCCCATGTGCATTTGTATCTCATTTGTTGAATGTTCGATAAAAATGGTAGCGTTTAATTCGCCAGTATAAGTTGTCGCTTCATCTTTTATTATTAATATTATATCATAATGTTCTGGTAGTATGTGGTCCGGTAAATCGGTAATCCGATAAACTTCTTCTGTTATTGTTTCTGTTATTGTTCTTTTCGCACGTGATAATCGCGTAAATGTATCATCAGAACCGGTAACAAAAGCTGTTATGATGACAAATAGTAGACCGATATTTTGTATCAGTCTTAGTATAGCCATGTTAAGCTTCATTTTTCAAATACATCTGTATAGAGTAAATTTGTATTAAAAACAAATTTTATCGTAGTTTATTATATGTTATTATACGCGTAACCTTGTTAATCTTACTACTTATTACTCTGGTTTATGATTAAATTTAATTATATAATGATATTCTCATAATATATGAATTTTATTATTTAAAAAAAAAACTACATAAGAACAACAAAGTATACGTAAAGCATTAATATAAAAATTTCTAAAATTATAGATTAATACCAAAACATTTTATGCTTGATTTGAAATCTCTGATCTGAAGTAACTTTGAAACGATATTTATTATGATATACCTTTGAAATCTTTAAGTAATATAGTCTCTGTTATGCCAAAACAACACACATATACAATTCACATATGATTTGTGTATATATAGTGAAAAAATAATATATTTATAATGTATATGATAGTTTTAAAAATGACGTGTAAAACAATAAAATAATTTCATCGCAGTTTTAATTTTTTTACAATTGAATTTTAGAATTACATTTTACAAGTTTCTCAAAAAGAAATATACAAGTATTTTTGTATTGACTTACTTGGTCTTTATAAAGTCTTTATAAAGTCTTTATAAAGTCTGTGCGTCGTGTTAATTTAAATTAACTGTCCACACAGGATATGTATATATATATATATATATATATATCACTTTTACACACGAAATTAAAATGTTAAAAGCAAATTTATATAACTGCGATCTTACTTTCCCGACAGATCACTGAGAACTGACAATATCGGTAACGAACATCTTTAAACGTAGGATCATGTAAATAAACACGAACAACTCTCTAAGATCATATATGATGGATATTTTCCTATGTGAAAGATAAAATTGAAATTGTTATTCATATATTATTATAACTTAAAATAAATAATACGTGCGCATAATAAACAGGTAAAATTTTATAAGTTTTACAAACAATATTTTTTTCTCCAAAGATAACAGATAATTTATTGTCATGCGATCGAATAATCTCTTGTCAACATCTTAGTTTCGCTGCTTGCAATCTGTTATCAGACGAAAATGGTGTGTCTGACTATAAACGGATACCTACAGCAGATATATCAACTTTCCTTTTGCGCGCGACGAGTTTCAACGGGTATCATACCTCTAGCAAGCAATATCATATGCGTCGCAAGCGCGCGTTCAAAAGATCGATATTATCCAGGCTACCTCGATATACGCGTGAGCCTTCGCTGGAATGTTATATTTAGATGGACCCTTTCCCCTTGTGCCATCAAGGGGCAAGGTACAACAGCGAGGCTCGCTCAATTGCTTCTGGAAACCGATATTAACGTGGTTAGCAATGTTTCACCCCGCAACGTGAAGCATCTTCGCGAAACGGAGAATGGGGAAGACTTTATATACAATGCGAAATTGAATTGCACTCGAGATGATGCACCTTCGCCACTTTATACGTCTAACTACATATTCTATTATACAACGAAATTGATTTGCGGTAGCTTATTATCCGACGCTTTTTATATAAAGCTCTATAAGAATTAAAACATTAAATTCTCAAGCCAATCAAGTCTCATAAACACTGGCTCCCAGAATTTACGGAATATATTGATCTATCACACATATTAATTCGTTATTTGTTTGTCGTCAAGATTTGCGTACGCATAACGAATCTCAATGCAAATCTTCACAAATAAAAACATTGACGTTTTGATCATCTGATTTGCGTTGCTGACAAATGTAATAAATGTAATTTCACATAAGACTCTAAGCGCTCGTGCTGACAACGTTCTTCCGATTACTAGCTATAGAAGCGTATAACTTTACTTTCATTGCTTGCAATTATTCTATATACAGTATTATTTGTAAATCGTCGAAAGTAAAATTCTTACCTAACGTAATATCGTAAAATGTGTTTGTACGATTTAATATGGTAAAGAATGCAGAAACACAAATGAGAAAATAATTAATTGTTTTATAGAAATGCGTTTTATAGATACGCGCGGACTACAATAAATAAAATTTATCTCAATAATATTGTTTGTATAACTTATTAGTGATTTATCAAAATATTGTTTGTATTAACGGAAGAAATTTGTACGCGTTTATTTTATTTTGCGTTCTTGGCGTTCTTAGCAAAATTGTACGTACATACACGTACATACGATATATTGAAATGTTTTAATGCTCAACGGAAAGTCAACATGCATGAATTTCACGGAAAATGAAGTACATATTGGAGCGTTTGATTTGATATCCTCTTGTTTAACGTTTCTATGGTTATCGAGTATTGCAATAACCTGTTATTTTCCATTTTGTTCGAATAAGCCGAAAAAATATGTCTATAAAAAGCGTGTTCATTCTGCGTAGTTCATTTGAAAACGTATCATATTGTATGCGTCGTGTGCAATATTATATTCATTTGCATAATAATAATGTTGGGAAAAAGTAAAGTAATAAAAAAAGCATTTGGAATATTTTGTGTTGCTGTTATTTGTTTTATTTTATTTTATTTTTTTTATATTTCTATTGTGTGGCAGAACATATATTTTCATCAGTGAAGAAAAAATGCGTGTCCGGAAATATGTGTCTTGTGTAATATCACGTTGACGACAAAAACGATTTTCTACGAATTTTTGTTTCCGCTGATGCGGTCGCACACCATCGATCGTTCATACTGTTACGGCTTTACCTTTCTGATGCTTTTATTACTTATCGCGTGTAATCGAAAATAAACGTGAAAGTGAGAACACGTGTTCGATAGAAATTTCATCGAAATAAATAATAATAAATAATAATTTTGCGACAGAGAAAACAATTAACTCGAGCTAATTAAAAAAATGTTTTTATTGATGTGCTTACATAAACGATATATATAAGCAATTTTTTGCACTAAATAAAATGACTTCGTTACGATTATATCGAATCACATATATGCATACACATGTATAAACTTGCTTCACAATAAACTGGTTGCACTTTATTTTGTAAAAAAAAAAATTCAGCACTTCTTTGAAGAAAAAGCAAAAAAAAACAAAACAAAGTCAAAAATAATAGAGTTTACAGCGCGAAAGGCAAAAAAAGGTAGTTCAATAATTAAATGGAAACCAAGAGCGTAAAACCTCTCTGGAGGATCTCAAGCACTCTAACATATGGGCTAGTACTTTAGGTTGATTCTTTCTCTGCTCGACAAGAGTCCACTATGTCGATCACTCATTCTGTCAATCCTGCGACAGATCGTTCGATATTTCTGTTATAGGTTTGAGCAAAAAGAGAAGTCGCAAAACGGCGCCGCAATTGGGAGAGAGGGAAAAGCAAGAAATACGAGATAGAAATTGCCAATTGAGAGACAAGTCCTACTTCTCTCGGCAGTGAGATTTTCGCGTCTTTTGTGAGATACTCTAGAGATGCATATTTTCCAAGAAATCACATTCTGATTACAGTCTGAGAATAAAAATATATTTTTCCAACATATTAATCTTCTTGTGACGTTATTTATATACATATACACTGCTGTTTCTGATTTGCAATATATTTATGAACTTATCGATAAATCTTATATAAACATGTTGATAGAATTGGGAAAACAACCGATTCTATCAAATTTGTTATGCAAAATTGTACATTCGGCAGTTAACTCAGCTTTTCGTACAGAGCGAAAGTGATATCGACCCGCGGTCACGAATGCTCGCTGCTCTGAACTAGGCTATCGCCTAAAATCAGAACGCAGAGTGGTCTCGACAACACAACTGCGTTGCATATAATATTGGCGTATACGCGACAGCAACAGGCGACTCTGGCAGGCGGTAGAGTAGGTCTCGGATTCTCTCTTACGTCCGTTCCGATTCCACCCTTCAAACAGAGAGGCGAGCAGGCAGGCAAGCAGGCAAGTAAGCAAGTCTACAGAGACGTGAAGAGGCAGGCAGGCAGGCAGGCAGACTGTCGTGATATTACCTCTCTTTCTGTGTGTATGTGATGTATTGATTGGAGGCTGGGGCTACAGGTGGCTTTCCGGCGCTTGCGCCGTGCAAGAGATATGAATAAGCTTCCATTCCCTTATTAAACTACCCCATGAACTTAGCGGAGCAATCGTTACCTGAGAGAACAAGGTCTCTTCTTCTTCTTCTTCTTCTTCTTCTTCTTCTCTCTCTCTCTCTCTCTCTCTCTCTTTCTCTAATTCTCTTTTTTTTGCTTTTCGAATTTTTCCGTCGTCAAATTTACTATTAACTCTCGATGCATTACACTATCAGAAAATGAAGACACACACAGTTAAGTCAGACATGTGTGATTTCTCAGATCTACGAGAATAAATGTGCGCGCGTTTCGTTCTAGTCAAATAAAAAAAAAAAAGGGAATGATTTCGAATTCGAAGCTTTATGTCCGTCTTACGGCGATCGATCTCTCTCTCTCTCTCTCTCTTTCTCTCTTTCTCTCTTTCGCTTTCGTTTGCGTTATTCTTTCTTATTCTGCTCGCTGCCAAACGAAGGGGACAGTCGGATGGAAGGCTGCGGTTACCAGCGAGTTGACTCACTCGCCTGAGGGTGCGTCAATCGAATATTATCTTATCAAAAGAAATCATACTGTCAGTATCTCCCAGATTTGGGAAACACGGTAACAATTCTATTGTACAGGGATCGCCGTGGGAAAATGTGTTACGAATAGAAGAGAATATTTCCAGAAATAAAAAAACACGGCAATAAGTTAGGTTTATACACAATTTTCCTTTCTGACTTGTCGTCCTTTGGGAGCGCAGGTGAGAACAATGCCAACGTCAAATGGACGAGTAGATTTCGCTTGTGAAACATAAAAGATTTACGAGCAGATAGACTTTGCCATTTTAAGTTTTTAACTAGGTCTTTTTTTCGAAGTTGTGACGTGTAAAAAGAAAACTGCAACAAATAATAGTATAATTGATGCGCTTAATGAACATTAAGTAAAGTCGATGTCTCATCGTAAAACAAATACAATTTTATTGCTCGCGAGAACTTTGTAAATATTTCTGAACAAGTTACACAAAAATAAGCGAGAGACTTTACTCTCAAATAAACGCGTAATGTTTCTCGTAACTTTTTCTCTCATTTAAATTCAAAAGCGTAGTTTGTAAAAATATGAGAAATAAGTTTACGAGAAGTAGCATCTGAATAATGTCTATCATTATTTATATTTTCTATCTATATCCCTCGAACTCTTATAGGAATGGCTGAAAAGACGGTCATGGCCGGTCTCCCTTGAGCTGCTCACCAACATCACTGACGGTCATATGTCGTATAAAATAAATTTGTTAAAAATTTATACGACTGTCTCTTATAATTGATGTAATCATTTTGATGAATATCTTGATGAGGAGATATGCTTAATAATAGCAACAAGTAAGTAATAGGATTAAAGAACTGGCTGTTCAGTTTTTCGAATGTAATAGTTATTTTATATAAGCAGCTTGCTAAACGAATATCAAAGCTTATTAATCCAATAAGATTGAAAAATTATACTTACGCTATATCCCTACGTACCGCACCCCTGTAATTTATATAAGATGTCTCGGCGCTATTAACCGAGAAAAGTTAGGTTAACGCAATTAAAATTTTGACGTAAATAAATATGGGAATAATTAGCCAATTTTCAAAGATATATATATATATCGAAAAAGAGAAAGAGAGAAAGAGAGAGAGAAAGAGTCTACCGTTATAAAATTCGTTTTCCAGAAAGACGTGACAAGCTTTTCATTCTGTAATGTGTAGCCTTTATATTGTCTTACCTCAACAAATGATTAAAAATTTTGCCTTTAATGCAACTCGCGCAATTTTTTTGAATTTATGCGGCGAAACTTTTCTCGAGAATATATATATAGTCATTAGAAAAGCTTGGATTTTGTTAGCTTAATAAGAACTTTGATATGTTAACAACAAGTCCCGCATATATGTTGTAACCACTTCGGTGGATATACGTGCCAGAACTGTCTTATTGAACCGAATCTTTTAATTTTAGATTGTTCCCCTTCGATCAATACAGAAGTGATTATGGTTTTACGAAAGCAAGAGCTTAAGAGACGAAACTTTGTTTTATTGGAGTTTAGATAGATCTTACTCTCTAGAGAATTTTATAATTTTATAAATTGAAGTTGCTCAAGATTTTGATCAAAAAAAGTTTACAACAAATCTTTTATACAATCACTTTCTTTTTACATAACCAAACGTCAAAAAGAAGATATAATTCTCATTAAAAAAAAACAATGTTAAAAAAGTCGAAGTTCCTACTGTCTTAATAACCGTTTGCGCGCAACTTTGCCGTGCCGTTCTTGATCTTTATAGTATACGATATAGGATAAATATGCTAGTATATATGATATATTATATAATTATGTTACAATATAAAACTATTAATTTTATTGTGTGCTGCTACGTTTGTTCTCAATAAATTTTGTGTGTTTTGAATTTTGCGATTGGCGAAAGCAAGTGAAAAACAATCGTAAATATATATGTATGTGTTATACTATTAATCGATGCAGCATATCGTATATTTTATATAAAATATTATACAAAATTAATAATGGACAGCGAATGGATACAATATTGTTCGAGGAATACAATATTGTTATAAAAATTAATAATCAAATATTCGTTTACTTTATATGCGATGTTGACTCTTCGCGACTTTTCATCTACACAGATATGCGCAGAATATAAAATCAATGATACAGTTAAACAAATCGAAAGAATCTTCGGAATCGAGATAATACAAAAATACGACACATCGTGTACATAAAATATTATTGAATGGAATTATATGAGACTGCAGGAAACTTATGATATTAATCTTGAATGCTGGTCAACACGACATAGAAATTTTAGTCCAAATTTTATCACTAAAATGAGATATTTATTTCACACACAACAAACATTTATTTGTATCTCGTGTTATTCCGCTACAAGACATATTCCTCTTCGTATTTTCCCAGTCGTCCCCCTATCAGTCCAGAAAAAAGCCTTCATCGGCCTCTTACCTTCCCCCGTCATAGTCCACTCACTTCTTCTGTTCACCCCTTCGCGCTCGCTCTCTCCGGAGCGAACGGTAACACGTAAACGCAAGAGGGGATGGAAAAGCACGTCTGCGCGATGAGAACCAGGAGGCTCTTTCGTGAGGGATCCCAACGCGCTTTTCCATCCCCCACAGGTAGTCCTGCCGCATCGCTAAAACGCACCACACGTGAGTAAATGTGCAGACTCTCTCATCTCTCTTCTCGTTCATTTCTCTATTTCCTCTCTTTCTGTCTCTTGCGATGTCCATTTGTGATGTTGCAGTTCTTATTGTTCACTGCTTTTTCCTCCACTTCCACATTGTTACTTCTATTTTTTTCTTTACAATTTTTCTCTTTCTCTTATATACTCGCGTCTTCTGTTATATACTTATCGTCGTGTGATATGTTACTGTACTTGCCATACAACTAGTTTCCGTGGAATTGTCTCGTGGTTGCCGGCGAACTTTCTCGATGTTCAATTTGCGCGACGGACTGGAAGATATCGCGTGAAATCCACTTCGTGCCGTTTGTGATTATTCAAAAAAAAAAGACAGAGGCGATCTTTTTCAAAAGCGAATTTCTTAAGAACATCGGTGTAATGTGCGAGAGTTATATGAAGTTTCCCAAGTTGCCTCAATTCGGATTTTATCATTATCGAGATAAAGTCTAAGTTGCAAAATTTATTAAAATAGTCTTATTTGCTGATATTGAAAAAATCTTTGATTTTTTAAACATTAGAAGAACAAACTCTTGCTAGTTGTCAAGTTTGTGTTTTTGATCAAGACTTGTGCTTGTGGATTATTATTTTGATAAACTTATACCTTCTTATGATTGAAGCAGTTTGTGATATGTGTGGTGCGTAAAACGTTTTTTATATCACTAAATATAATTACTAATTATATATATATATCACTAAATATAATTACTAATTATTATTAAGATAAATGTATCCGTATAAAGTGTATCTGCATTTATTTCCTAATTTGGCATTATTATTTTTCTTTAAAAAAAAAACCGACCGATAGAAAAAAGTTTTACATTTCACTGTCACGTTTTACGTTTGCGAAAGCGTGCTGTGTGAATAATTTAGTCAATCTGCAGCAGCGCGGAAATCTGACTACTGTTAAGCTACGGTATCGTGTCGCGAATTGATGATGAAAAAGTAAGAACTTCCGCTTTGACAAGTGTACGCAGTCACAATTGTCGGAAGTTTCGGACGATCGAAAAAAACGAAAGTTAGATAAACGCGAGATTGCGTTACGGCGTCTTATATCGTATGTTTTCTTGTTTCGCTGCAGAAAAAGATCGAGTTGACTGTCTATTACATTTCTTTTTGTATCAAATATGATTTATATCTATATACATACATATACACAATTTCTCGTAAATTATAAGGACTTTTGTGCACAAGTTGTTCTACAGAACGTCTCAAAAGTTTTTTTAATGGAATTAATTTTATTCAAAAAATATTAACGGGAGACAGTCTTATGAGAGAGAGAATTATATCTTGATAAATGTAAAGAAAACATCATATCACTCGCATACAAAATGTTACACATTTTCAATCATTAATTCTTCAGAAAAAATTTATTATCAACTCTAAATGAATAGCTGAGAGAAAGTTTGAGACATTCTGAAAACAAATAAAAAATCAAGATTTATTTATCCCATATAAGATATGTGTTTTGTCATGAATATATGCATACATAATATATTTAAATACACATAGACAGATAAATATTTTATTAAATTAAGCACCAAATTTCACTTATACGTAGCTATGCTCACTTCCTCTGTGGTGCGATATTTTTGTCAAACCTAATATTGTGTTGTATTGTATATACAATATATATATATATATATATACACGTATATACACATATAAAGTAGTTTATACACATAGTTTATGTATGTAAAATATATTATCTTATATACATATAAAGAGCAGCTATATAAAATTCATAGAACACACATGTGTGTATATATACATGTGCAATATATAGTATACATATATACATGCATATGTATATTTTATATATATAAATAATATCGTATGCATGTAATTTTGTAATCAAATAATGTTTTAATTTAGTGAGAATAGAAAGATATAGGTTACGCTCATGAAATAATGTTAGAATAAAAACATAATACGATAAGATAAAAAGTTTTGATACTGATAAAATATCTATACACAAGAGAAATATTAATTTCGACATTGTCATATTAATTAGGGGTTAAAATGCACGCGATTCGACCGTAGGCGACTGCTAATTCTAAAGTCAGCTTCTGCAACGAAACAATTGATACATTACACGCGCGTATCAGTCCTGATGGAATATCGCAGAATATGTATTGTTGCAGGTGTAGATATAATATACCTCTATGTACAAAACACGATATGGATTACCGATAATAATTGTTTGGTGAAAATCCATTGACCTAGGAGAGAAAGCTTTATGCGCGAGTTAGATTAATAATGCAACATTAATAACTGGGCTCCCTCGCCCAGAACTTTGTACAGGATCATTCAAGTGTTTGTTATTTCAGTGAACTTTAGCTTCAAACTATAGAATCTCACAAGTTGCTTTCAAAAATAAGCAATATCTCATTATTCAATAATGTCACATTACACGACTGCGTTATTTGACGTAAATAAGTCCGTCTTTTTTCTCGTATTATAAAAAAAAAAGAGAAAGAAAGAGACCGATTTTTTCCGTATCATAAAGATAGAGAGAGAGAGAGAGAGAGAGAGAGAGTGCATCGAGTAATACACACAATAAACACGACTGAAATAAACGGACTTATATCACAAAACAGGATAAACCTGTGACTACTTCGATTTGTTTACGATATGTTTGGCTTATATTTTTGATTCCTTATATATTTGCGTGCGAGTCGTCCATTTCCGCCGATAGCACACTCTCACTGCACTACCACAATCGATGGGTTGTATTCTCGAAGGGCGGATATTTATATTGTTTGAGAGACGAGAGGAATGCTGATACGCAATAAAACGGGTTGCTGACGACTACACATCTACTAACGCGCACGAAGACGATATATACAGTTGCACAATACACACATATCAGATCAGATATTGCAATAACTTGTCGTATATTAATACTGAATATTGAAGTTTTTTGCGATACATCGTCGAATTTTCGTATCAATACGCAAAATCGCGAATAAATATTGATTAGAATTTATATTATATTGTTATGATCGATCGAATAACTTTATTAACAGAGCAGACGAATAAATAAAATTACTAGCAATTTCTGTTTTCGTAATTACATTTACGAAACACATCGTGAATATAATATATAAACTATTGTTATTTGAAGACTAACGTAACAAATAACATTTTTAAAATGAGAATTTAGTTGGATTTACACATTGTTAAGAATATTTACGCACAGATACGTAATTTTTGTATGCAAGATCAAAACCGCGACATCTGTACTAAATTTGTTTCCGATCGATAAACGAGAAGATCCGGCGATAGAGCAGCTGCACAGCTCCACTAGAAGGAGAGAAAAATATCATACGGAACCGCGAGAGAGTATGTCGCGTCGGGATATTGGGAATTTATTCCTATTGAGCTGCATTCTTGCTGCAAACAACGATTCTCGCGAATTTTCTCTCGGATCGAACGGCTCATCGTTGAATATAAATTTGAGGATTAGTCTGGCGCGAGTCAACATAAAGAAACGATATTTTAAAGTTGGGACGAGTTAAGACAGAACACATACACACACACACACACGAGCATATCAAAAATATCGATCAGGCAACTATATGGGAAACGCGCTTCTGTAAAATGAGAAACACCAGAAAATTCGTTTGAGAGAAGTCACATTTGCGCGGAGATTTTTCACCGGCCAATTGAAGTTTGTTACATACTCTATTTTCTATAGGAATGATAGATAACTTTCATAAAAATATGGTAATGTATGTCGATCATATTTTCAGATTCCATCATGTTTGGTCATAAATTATCTCTTTGTTATGTTATATCGTATGTGCATCACATGCATTTTGATTGAAGAAAAGTAATGCCCTCTGTTGCAGCACACATATTTTTATATAATATTTTTTTAATATAATAAACTGTCATGAAAATAATTTGTAAATGTCGGAGATTAATAGGAATACAAAACGAATCACTCGTGCATTATATATAATAATTCGAAACAAAATACTTTCAAAAGATTATTTATTTCATTGCAGCAAATATATCTAAAACGTAGTGCAACATGAAAGTTTTTTTGTTTTACACTGAAAACAGTATTTCTAAAAAATTCTCATTCACATACACTGCATCATTGTGCATCAATACATTTGACCTGTTTTTGTTTCGCAGCAATATTGAACGCGTAACCAGCGTTTTCTTCTACAGAAAATTTGCAATTGAACCGTAAACCTATCGTAGGCTTACAAGAAAAGAGTATTAAGCGCAAAAGTAGCTTTGTGAAAAATGAATTTTAAAGAGAAAGTCGTAAATGTGTTGGTATAAAGTTAACTCTCTCGTTTTTTTCCCCTCTATCTACTCTTCTCTTTTTACTGTCTTTTTTAGAGTAAACGATAATTTAAGAAAACATTGCAAAAGAATTGAATTAAAAATCGTAAATATTTTTTAAAATTCTCAGCAAAAAATATAAAATGTTTTTTGCACAAAGAGCAATTTTCTTTATTCTTATAATAAGTATTAATTACTGTTACACTAACAATTTATATATTGCAATACAAGTCGATAGTGCGATATTAAGAAGAGAAAGTTGCGTGGATTAGCTTGTAGAAACAGAATATTACGTCTTCATTTATAAACCCTATCTGATAACCAACGGCACTTTATACCTGGAGAGCCGAACTCGATTTCCTGAGAGCAAAGTTGCGTTACACGCACAGAAGTATCAACACATCCGGCAGTGGTCCGGTTGAAGTATTATTCTCCGTGAAAAGCAAAAGCGAATTGCGTCCCGGTTTCGTTTCAGCATCGATCGGTTAGGCTTGTGACATTACATTCTGCCACTATCGCAGATTCTGGCTGCAATGCTGCTTGCCGATACAAAACTTCGATTTGCGGACATATTTACGCTTGATTTACACACACACACACATATGTTTATACATACAAGCGCAAATCGACGCGATAGCGTGTATAAAAGTAGGCGTTTAATGGACGTTTCTCTGGAATTTATTATACGTAAGCTTGTATATGATGTAGTGTAATCAGTATTACCTTTATTGATGTATTAAGTTAGATCTAAAGCATGATTTGTTGAAACCAATCGGCTTTATATAAAATCGACCGACGCGGCACTTCGGGCGTTAATTACAATCCTCAAGTAGAAGAAATTTTTATTATACATGCCGATTATGCGGGTTAATGCATGGAATTATTGCGGATAATTCAAATGTTTTGACAGATAATCGGCGTTACGGTTGTATATAATGTTTGTATATCAAGTTTGATATATCGAAGTAATTACTCTTAGACAAATGTTTTGAATATCGTTATGCGACATCCGGGTTCATTTTAATAACTTACAATACTAGCATCTCGAAAGTATAATAATCTCTCAGAAAGTAAAATGAGTTTACAAGCATTTACGTAACACGGGGATGCCTTGTGAGACCTCGAAGTGAGAGTCGTCGGTTTTCTTTGATCGACGATGCGAGATCAAAGCTCTGTTCCTTCCAAGCGTAGTTCTCGTTATCACGGCGACATAAACACACACACACACACACACCTTGATATACTCGCGAGATCGTCCTAGCTGTGCATTATACTGAGTTAGCACCACGCAACCATGATAATGCACCTCCACGACGATTCTGAGAGAGAAATAAAATGCCGAGGCGAAAGAAATCGGTATTCTTTTTTTATGAATATAAATTTTTAATGCAACACAAAACGTGATACAAAGGGATATAGCAAGAACTTTGACTTTATCGTACTAGCAAAATAATTGGATTTCTAATAATTAAGTATTACAATATACACAAATTTTGTTCTTTAAAGTAGACACTAATGTATGTGCTTTTCGATCATTTTATCAGTTATTATTTTATCGAAAAAAAAGCAATATCATAATAAACACTAGATATAAAGAAAATGACAACATAAAGATATAATAAAGAAAGTTTGCATGTCTACGATATACGTATATAATATCTACATCCGAATTCGTGAGTAAATATTTTTTATTTTTTGGAGTGATCTTTACGGCGTCGCTCTTAAATGAGATTTCAAATTAACGTAAATTCAATCGATAAAAGGACTCGAGGTACTTAACTGGCGCAAAGTTTTTCAATCAACCGTGTAATCTATGTGCTCGATTGTTGTACAGCATCAACAACGCGAGAGAAAAATGGCGTCGCTTGCAAATGTTTACTCTTTTCGTAAAATTTATGTGTTGAACAAAACAATCGTATGCACGTATAGAAATTAAATATTTCAATATATAAATAAAGCATTAGAAATCTTTGGTATTCAAAAAGCGATATTTTATTTTGCGATTTAATGATATTTTGTTTTGCACTGTAAAACCCGCTAGTTTTTTTTAATCTTTTGTATGTTTGTGTAACAAATGTTTCTATATCTCGTAATAAATATTGGAATTGTTTGATCAAACTGAGAATGGTCGCGTATAGCGATATTGAAAAAATTGCTGACAATCCTACGCATGATGAAATCGTTCTCAAAATCGACAAACGTATAATAAAATCGAACACGATCACCGTTTACAAACGCGTTTTATTACTATCCGATTAATGAAAAAATAATTGCTTTGGCTAATGGATCTTTAAATAATAGATTACTTGATGAAATACTAGCGGAGAGAGAACATATTCCAAATCAGAACACTTTGTGCGTATGCGTTTTTACATACATGCATATACATTACATATGTAGAAAGACATAAAACCACCAGTCGTATTTCACAGATGTAACACATTATACTTCGTGTTTTAAAAGACTTTTACACTTTTAATTTTCTCTTGAATTGCAAAAACATTTGCAATAAAGTATTTCCGATGTAGATACATGTAATTGGATTATATTCGGCCATCGAAGAATCGAAAGGAGAATGGTGACGCGCGAGACATGTTATGTACCGTACCGTATTTCGGGAAATGACGAAACAAAGCATTATTTCCAAGGCGCTGAATGCAATGAATGTACGAGATATTTGTTGAAGGCGCGGCAATACTTTGTGAAATTGCAAGTTTTTACGAAATATCAATGTTTCATGATAACGCGCGACTCGTCTACGTTGATGCACAAGAATGAACAGAGTGTAAACTTTTACGATTGGCGGCACGGCTACACGCTAATTCATTGCACCGCGCGCAGAACAACCGTTTTTATTGACTGCTAGCAAATTGACAACGGTAAATGTACGTGACATTCATCTGATTCGAGATTGTCAATGCATCTATAACGAATACTTTCCAAATAACATTTATTTGTTGCATTTATGTGCGATTGTCGCGCTATCGATTACAATCAATCGTTTTGGCTCGCGGAAATTGCGAATGATCTACTGCTCTTCAAGTGTCGCTTAATACAATATTGAGTTCATTGTTTTTAGGTAACAATTGTTGCAACGTTTCCTGATTTTAAAGTTTAACTAAACTGAACGATTGCAAGAGTTTTGGAAAAAACATTCTTCCTTATAAATTTGTTTTTATGTTACTTTGATTTAAAGATATATTGATTAGTTCATGAAACATTCAGCGTGTTCAAATATGCTTCTGTATTTCGACGTCACGTTAATTAAATCGCAAAAAACTTTTTAATCCTAACAAATCGTTAACTCATAAAAATCGCAAATACGCGCTAAGAAAGTATATTTTTTATTTAATATATATAAACATGATCGATTCATACATATATATTGAACCATGATAATGGTACAAGAAGCAAAACGGTCGTCCATCAAAATTTTCTTCAAACCAAGAGGGACATTCTTTATTCCGTTTATTGTCCTGCTGTATTTCTTTTTATCGGAGAAGAAATATCGAGAATTTATAATTATCATCTGGTGTTTTATCAAAGCGCATTTTCTCACGCCGATATCGACTGACCGCCACTCTATCATCGTTAAGTCCATTAATTGACGTTAATTAGGTTGAACGAGCGGCGTTGCAACAAGGCGAAGTAAAGCTGTTCTGCGCGCGAACCATGATCCTCCGTATAGCTCTGTTCATTTTTTTCTTTCCACTTAGCCTCATTGTTATCATCGTTTTCTGTACCACAACGAGAAATTCTCAAGATATCGTTACTTTCATCGTTGGCTTATCAATTCCAACATGTCAACTGACACTCAGCCAATAAATCATATTTCCTCCGGTTATATTTGATTAGTAAACTTTGAGCGTTTAATTAACAGTCATCGAATTGAAAAAGAAAAAATTTAAACAGGGAAAATTTTATTAAACTGCAACAGTCACATATGATTCTCAATAGTACTGATTCGCAAGAGAGAGAAAGAAAGAGAGAGAGAGAGAGCCAATGCGAGAAATTTAGGTCAAATAGCTGTTCTTCATTATGATTATATATAGCTTTATTAACGATGCAATATCAAGAATGTGTAATATTCACGTTGAAGATCTATAAACCCATGTGATTACTCGAAGAGGTAAAATTTGAATCATCATAAATAATATTCAAATTACAAATGCATAAAACTGTTAAGTTATTGTCACAGGTAGGTTCATAAAAAGGTTTATAAACTTTTTTTTTTATACATTGTTTTTCGGCCAGCTTCGTTCAGTGTGCTTTGCTTTGCATCAGTTCCATTTACTTAATTACATTATTTATATCTTTTGTTCCTTCAAATAAAAGCGTTGAAAGATAGTATAGTACGGAATAACTCCGTTGTACTCCGAAACTGTTTCTTCGTAGCGAAAATTCAAGAAGACAAAAAGCTCGGTTAGCTTTCAACAAACCGTTGAAAGTGCAGAAAAGGAGAAAAACATGGATAAGAAGAAAAAGGATCTCGTGTCTGCTTCGATAGTCAAGTCTCGTTTCCCAAACTACGATATATCGATTTTAATTTGACTTTAATTGAGAGTAATATCAATCCGAAGCAATTAAAAATATTTTCGATTACGTACTTTTTTGTAATTTGAGAATAAATGTTCGAAAGAAACTTCCGGAGTATTTTGTATGCGATTAGTACACACATACAAAATTAATTAGTAAAAAAATAAGATAAAAAACAAATAAAAATTTCTGTAAGCACTATTTTTGAATGTTTTCTTCTAATAATATTCAAAGATATTTTAAAGTTTGTAAAATGGTTGCTGTTTTATTCTTTTTTTTCTCATATCCGCTGCTCTTATAAACAGAAGGAAATTCCAAAGGGTCAAAAATTCCATAGGTTCTGGAACGCGGAAGAAGGCAAGGAAACGTGTAGCATCGAGCTATGCAAAACAGTTGTTTTTATGTCTGACACTCTGCTCTTAAAACATACACACATACATAATTTAATTCATTTCTTATATTTCCGTATTAGTGTGTTTTCATAAAAAATATCATATTCCGTTTTTACTGCATTTTGTTACTTGCATTTTAGAGAATATTATTTAAATTGCTATATAAACTTCTGTTTTTATGATTACTTTTTGCTGTAAATATAAACGCGTTGCAAAAGTATACAAACTTTTCTAATTATTTTAAAAGCTTTGTACTTTTTATTATTAACAAAAACTTGACTTTGGCTTTACTATCGCGTTCTAACAACACAAGATTCGATGAATTCCGTATGTTCTTCGGAATACGCGTATATTTCTGCGTGGTTACCGCTACGTTTCCGGTCCTTTCTTGAATCGCTTGCGAAACTTATTGTTAATTGAATACGCGAACTCGCTCGCGAGTATAGGAAAGTCGCGCGCGCTCAAAATTGCAAGTGTAAAAGAGCGCGGTAAAAGAAATTGAATATGAGTGTCGCTCTTTCTGCACACGACGTTTCGGTAACGAATATCACTGCGATCTGTCAAGTACAGAAAGCGAACAATTAAACAACAGTAAACGCGTGCAGCGTCACGACACACTCCCAAACGGGATTTCGTGAAACCGTAATGGAAAAGCTTTACAGCCTGGAAATTACGGTTCCCCTTCCGCCATATACAATAATATACATGTCGCGTTGCATGCATTTGCGTTACTAGGTCAGCAAAAGTGATCGACGTACAACTGACGCGTCAAACACGTGGCCGTGAAATTTTCAATAATTATGTATTATATTCAATTGAGAGAAAATACATTATTTAAATATAACTTAATGATTTTTATGCTGCGAGCAATAAATATATGTGTCGAGCAATTTTCATGCCACGAAACATATCACGATGTGTAATTAAAGTAATAGTCGTCAGTAACGTCTTTGTCATGTATTTAATTACTTTCTTTATAAAATCGTTACGCACTATATCGAAGAGCTTGAACTTCAAATAAATGCTTATAAACGCTGACGTTGCGTTCTGATATCAGCAAAATAATTAGATATTCTGGTGAGTGATCATCGGTGTTAAAACGAGACTGGTATTCTGTATATGTCACAGTAAATGTGTTAAATCGGTAAATGTATACTTACTAGTCAATGTATGCATTTACTAACTTGACGAGTAAATGTCGAATCGAAATTTTAACTAATTCCGCGTTTATCACTTTGTTTTATTTTCTTTCCATAATTTTTTTCTACATTTCCAAGTCTATTTATCTCGTTTTTGTTTTTAAATTCTCTAGATACATGTATATATATTTTTAAATCTATTATAAATGGTTAAATAATATGGCTTAACAGCGTAATATTAGAGGATTTGGCCGCAAACTAACGCGGAGTTTAACGAGAAAATATTTCTCTCCACACAGCTTTCTGATGCAAGTTTCTATTTTGAGTTGCATACTTGATGCAATATTCTACTGAAGTATCCAGAAAGTTAGCAGCGCAACAATAATGAGGAACGGCAGTGCATTGCCTTCAGGAAAATGATATAAAATTTAGATAATAATCTCGTATAAAATTTTATTTTTGAGCCGTAGTGTATGCATATTTAGATAAAATGATAAAATTGTATATTTAAAATAATGAGAGAGAAAAAGATTTTGTGTATGTGTGTGTGTGTGTGTGTAATATATTAACGAGAAAAATACAATTGTGTCGTTAAAACTTTGGATTCATTTGGTTCTCGACATTGATTGCTAAAAGCGAAACCGCGAAACGCATCAAACGATCGTGTAAATCAATCGACGTCAAGATTGACAAGTGATTGATCAATGTGTTAGATAAACGTTTCATAAATCTTGTTGAATTTTAACTTTCAGTAAATCAACTCCATAGAATCATTCTTATCTTTCTTCTGTAGAAAAGTGACAAAATTGACACGCGTTTTTGTTGTTGATATCGATATGTATGCAATATTTAATTAACGGAGTTAATTAAAACTAAAAACCCGATAACCGGTAAAAATACAACCGATTTTCTATTAAACAAAACGTTATAAACAAAACCATATAAAATATTGTAAAACTTTTTATTTTTACAAGCGTGTGTGTGTGTGTAAATGTATCTCTGTTTGCAATAATAAAGTTTGTCAAGTTTGTCTCTTTCTTCAAAGCGATAACTTTTACAAGTGAGAGTTTTTAAGATTCTTCTACGTCTTCCTATGTATACGAAAAATCTTTCTATTTCCGCTCGAACAAAACATAGCGAAAAATTTCAGTCATAGAATCCATTATGCTAAAGCAGATCCCAGATGTAGGGTCGAAAATATCGCCGTTGAAGCACGTTATATCACAAGCTGACTCCTTTTCAATTGCATTATTCACTTGAAGCAGCTGCTAAATTGAATCATTACCATCAGTTTTTAGCTTCGAGTTGCGCGAGCGTAATTAACATTGCTGTGAGAGATCGCTCTTCCAGTCGAATTTCATGGCAATCTCCTTTGTTTCACGCGAGATATGCAAATGCTCGAAACGATTTTCATCGTGGCGATCACTCAACGTTATTTCTCATCGTTAAAGCGATTTGTTTACCGAGTTTGTGCAAACATTACAAACAGAATTGCAAATCGGATTCTCTCGATTTCGCGATATAGTGCGATGAGAATCACATTGCATGATAATGAGACGTAATAAACATCATAAAATATACTTCGTAATTAAACAAGTTAAATAAAATTTAAAGAAAGCGTTTTCAGTATGGATTTAAATTTCTTTTTAAGCAATTTTTATCAGAATTTTTGAATACAATGAATTATTATTTTTACGTGAATTTTATTTAAAAAAAATGAAAGCACCGCGAGAATGACGATATAAATAATAACAAAAACAACAACAACAATGATAAGGTTTTTCAAATTCCGTATTGTCGAATTTCAGTATCGTCAAATCGTTTTAAGATAGCTAACAGATATCATTGTTGATGACATAGTTGTTAATACTTCATATTTCAACTATTATTATAACCTGATCAAAATCTACATTTTATATATATATATAACTTTTATATCAATTTTTCACTTTCTTCCTTTCAACATTACTTGAATTGGATCGTTATCTTGCCATAAAACACGTAAATTCCATTAAGATGTTTAAAACGCACATTTATTCAGATCTTATCTTTCACTTTTGTTTGTTACAAATTTAATACAAATTTATTCTACGAACATTTATGCCTACATTCTACCAACATGTATTTTCCATCTAGTTTTGACAGAAAGATAAACCGAACCAGGAAGCACATGATTTACGAAAATTTCAAACTCATTATGCCGATCGAGGATGGACAGGAAATTATTGATTAGTTCAATTTATGTTCGGACATAATCCAAAGTTTATCGCAACGAGACGTTATAATTCATAGATAATCACACGGTTTTTGTCTTCTCAAACGTTTATGATCACAAATTGCTGTCTTTATTTTCTTTCATCCTTCTGTGTATCCAACCGACACAGCCCTTCGGGCGTTCCACAAAGTTATCGATATCGAATTAGACGCGTGGCTTTGGGCCCGCGGCACTTGAAACCGATCAAATTCCGCGGAGTCTCTATCCTTCTTGTACATTCCCGTCGGAATATCCAAGCGCTTGGTATCAACTTTCTGAAAATAACCCGAGTCGACCGGAGCCTCGAGAAAATCGGGTTTCCTTCTATCCGAGTTGCCTCTTCCTTGTTTCAATTCCGCATCGAGAAACAAAAATAAGAATAAGATATAACAAATATACGAAATAAATATGAGAACTCCAATTCATACGATAAACAATATATCAATATCATACATATCTACTCTTGTGTTTCTTTGTATTCCGTTTCCTCGATTATTATATTGATCTTTCGGTTTTCTTTCTTAAACATATTTGTTTCTTATATCGTCTTATAACTTGTCAAACATATCGTGCGATCTATATTCTTTTTCTTTTTCTTCTTATTTCTCAATGTTTTCCTTTTGTACATTTTAATTGTCATGCGTCTTTGTTTCGGAAGAATTTTTGTTTTAATTGTTATATACGATTGATTTTTGTACAATTGTCTATCGAATCTCTCTTTTAAGCATTTATGCTAGACGTCTTTATCTTTTTCGGTTTACATGATTATGAGTTTCTATTTTTTTACGAGATTGTTTAATTGTTAAATTTTACTTCGAGTCTTCACTTTTCAATCACATGTTCGTGCGAAGCAGCAGTACGTCGCCAGTCTTGAAGTAATTGTTGGCTACACTTCAATTTTAAGAAGTCCAAAGTAGCGCAACTACTTTTCTCACGAAATCCGCCACTACCACCTGTTGAGATATATATATATATATATTATTTAAATATCGGTTACTTAAGATCGCGTCCAAGTATACAATATGCACACGATAACTTTAAAATTATTATTAAGCGCATCTTTTATATTTATTGATTTTACGTGAAGCATACTTATTATTTCGTAGAACATTACATCATCATATGAATCACTTATCGATAAATGTAATTACAATAAAGCTGTTGCTATTTAAAGAAAATTAAACATTTTATCACGATGAGAGAAAAGAAGTTGATAAAAATAGATTTAGAATTTTAATATTAAATGCTAATACATAAAATACGACAAATGTATAATATTTATCTTTTTTAACTGCGTATTTTGTAAATAAAAATGTAAAGTTATAATCTTTCTATTTAGTTTTTGCTATGTGTCGCTTTTCCGATAAATAACAAAATTTTCGAAATTTTGCGTGAAGATCCAATCCGATTGAAATGAAATAAAACAGAGGGAAATTTTAGTATGCCACGCGTGATTTCACCAAGGATTCGACGAGGCAATTGCTATCACATTCTGCCGGAGAAGAGAAAGAACTTGAAGAATGAGAGATCTTTGCAAGAATTCTTCGAAGGGTTTCCGAGCGGAACAAAGTTAAGCGACTATCGACTACTACAGATTGGTATCCCCATAGGTCGCCCTAACGAAAGCACAATCACAAAAAAATTATTCTCACGACTATTTTTATCACCACGAATATTTCGCCTAAGGGAATCATAATATAGATCCGTAGATAATCGAACCTACAATTTGCCAATCGTTATATTCTTGATTTTTGTACTGATTTTCTTGTGTATATAAAGAGAATATAGCGTATATCTGAAGTATAAAATGCGCGTATCAAATAATAAAATAACAATTTTGTGAAAATATTTTTTTCTATATATTCTATATATTTAAATATTGTACTAAGTATAGTCACAAAGATAAGAAGTAAAATTAAAAAATAGGGCAGTTTTCTCTGATCTCATATCATCTGACTAATATGTAAAATCGCAACAGAGCGCGCATGTTTGAAAAAACAAGAAAATCCATTTGATAGTCGCTGACTGATTGAAAAGCAGCGCAACATTGTATTTATGTGCCCTCTACGCTTACAAAATTTCTTCTTTCGTACGTGTATAAATCTAGCTATATTGACGAAAGTCTTGCGCGCAAAGCGCGCAATTTTTGATCAATTTTCAATAAAAACGAAAGTTTAAGTGAAACAGAAACATATATATGTATCTCAATGCAAATCGCTACTGACGATTATAGTTTTATTTGTCCGAATTTGTGTTTATGTCTCGAAAAAAAATTTGGCTATCTTGTTTAGCTTTTATCTTCCGAGATTAATCAAATCAATTTCAAGTCGAGACAGGCAATTTCGTGTACGTGTATAATGAATCGTCGAGTAGCACTAAAAGTGAAAATCTTTGTAAAAGTTTGCTCGTTGTTTTTTCCTTCAATCTTTGTTTTCACTCGGCCGCTTGCTCGTTCGCTCTCTTGTTGTTTCTGTAGCACAGCAGATTCTTCCAGTGCGTCTTCCCGACACAATAGCGGCTTTGTATAGGGCCTCTGTGATCTGTTCAGGCCTCTTTTCGTCCGTTCTCGGTCAGGTTTTGCGCGAGCTTCGATCGTGCAAGAAAGAGCATAGTCGTTTCTACTGCTCTTCCATGTACCGCCGGCAGCGCAAATACAATATCGGCCAATAGCTTCGTCGTGTATTCAATCGAACAATACAGAGCCACTGTCGTCGGTGAGAAAATTGCGAATTTTCCGCAGCGATTATCTCAAAATCTTGCCAAACAACGCGAAACAGTTTTGTGTTCGCCTAGTATAACCGTTTTTTCATTGTTTTCTGTTCATTCGGGAAGATTAGCACTGATTGTCGATTATTTTACTTGATTATCGGACAAACTTTACTTAGCTCTTTTGTTTAATTACCAGCAAATCGACATTAATCATGTAGGTCAGTTTAAATTCACAGGTGTGTGATTGTGTCTTCAAAATTGTGTTTCACCACTGCGTCTTTCTTATTAGCATCTGGAAAAAAATTAGTAGTAGTTTAGATCAATCATTGATTTGACTACTATGCAACTGCTGCGTCACGTTGGATCTTTGCTACTATTTTCCAGTATTAGCAAATATGTGTGTATATTAAATGAATTATAAAAGATTTCATGGCACGTATTATATTTACGCGCTTCTTTTGCATATATTTGTTTGTGTAATGTGAGATTGAATTCGGCTTACACGTGTCTCTCTTCCTCTCTTTCTCTCTCGACACGTCTACATGTCACGGTTTAATCTCCATTTGTTTCCGCTACGTCCATACTTATATATAGATTTGTGTCTTTTTTATTTCCGCCGCGTAAAGCTGACGTAATGCGGATTAATCGGAAATATCCAAATCTCATGTTAAATGCATATTTACCGAATGGACAACTCAACGAGCGAATGTTCTAGATAGATATTGGCGATTAATGACAATATTTCTAAAATTATGGTTGTTTTGCTAAAATAAAAATTTTGCAATAAAAAAATTATAGGAGAAACAAAGAGAGAGCTGTACAAAAGTATTATTTCATTATATACGGACTTAATAATATAATACACATGTTGCTTATAATTGTTTTAAATAATTTTCAAGTAAAATACACACACACACATTTATATGTTACGTGTTCGCTATTGCAACACAGAATTTGCGAAAACTAAAATATCTTCGGAAAGTTGGTCACGAATTTGCAGCAAACGTTGCAATAGCCAATATCAACCACACGAGTAAGCATGTTCCAGATGATTCTCGTATGTTACAATTATTAAGTACTCTCGAAACTCTCTGATTTATGTGTTCATTTATTAGAAGATCCGTGAAGTGTGTTCTGTGGGGCAGTATTTCGAAACTTTACGCGTTCACTACACCCTACTTGCGCTCAAGTTTATTCGCCGACGATTTTATCTTTGTTCAAATCGGGAATCCTTAGAAGAAGTTCGCGGTATTTCGTGTCGCGAGAAGTTCATCTTTGCTCAAGAGTTTTGCAGTCATCGTCGTAGAACGACTCTTCCCTTTCTCTCTTTCTCTCTGCTTGACATCAACGTTAGTGCTTGCCTTTCGTTGTAAAAGTGGACATTTTAATTAGCGGAGTACGCGAAGAGCAATGCCAAATGATAATAACGCAATATTGTACGATAGAACTCATGGGCATTTTATTGCAACTCGAAACGTAGAATTTTGTGCTAAACTGTGCACACGGTGTCGTTTTATATCGGAAAGCATTTAATAACTTGCCGACGGCATACATGCAATTGACATATATATACGTGTAATATATATTCATGTGCGCGACATTATTCATTTGCGAACCGAATACGAAACGCATTCGCGATATAAACGCGACTGGTATTTAAATTCATCACACACGAATCTCTCGTTTGTAGCGAGACACCTGCGTTTGTGCAGTTTGCAACTGATTCTTGTAACTTGTGCGAGCAACGCGATCAAGCGGATACAAGAGTAATTTGATCATTTTGATTGATAAAAAAATTTATTCTCTGTTCGATCCTTCGTTGGTAATTCGAATAGCATTGTTGAAATCTCAAATTACGCGCGTATCAAAAACGCGTATAAAGAATGTAATTGTTGTAAATAATATCGGCAATTATATAAGCAAGCTTATATGTATGTGTACATATGTACGTATATATGTAATTCACACACTTCTCTAAAATACTTATATAACAATTTGATATTCATTTAAATATGAAAAATTTGCGTTTCAATTTTTTAATAAGAAAATTTTTAACTTTTTTTTGTTTAAAGCACTTCTTGAATAGTATAGCAAGATATATATATATATATATGTCTAATAATATCAGGGACAATCTCCTGTGCGGTCAATTTCGGATGAAGTGCGCTTTGAATTAATAAAACGTCGGAGAATAGAGGGATGAAATCGACGTAACGAAACGTGAATATTTTGGATCACAAGAATATTAGATGTTATTAAAGTGATGAAGGTCAGTCCACGTCCTTCATTGTTATTTTTACCTTATTTTATAGGAGGTAGTCGGTATGAAAATAGAAATTAAAATGATAACATGCCCTGACCGCGCGCAACTGTCGAAAGCGTTGTAATATAATTGCCGACTCCTAATATTGGACGCCTTGAGACATTACAAAGCTGCTCGGATATTCATGGATCCGTGCTGGAATGTAACCAATCGCAATAAAAATAATACAATGGTGTTAAATAAGCTCACCGCGCTAAATCTGCTTAACACTTCTATAATCCATATTCTTCCATATTTCAAATTCTGATTGTGCAAAAAGTTATTTTATAAAAGAAAGTGAGTCCTCGTCACATTAATTGCGCGATACTGAATTGAATGTTAGAATTGAATGCTGGCTGAATAAATTCAGAAAAGAAAATTTATTAAAAGGTTCTTTGAGAAAAATTAACGGACAATATATTTTGACAAACAAGAAAACAATTAACTGATGATAAAGATTATTATTATTATTATTATTATTATTATTATTATTGTTTACTCAGAAACCAAAGTACTCTATTATAATACAAAGTGTTAAAAACAGAAAGAAATTACTCCAGAACCAGTGTGCGAACGTAGAACTTGCAGAACCAATATTCCGCTTAGAAATATCCCGTTCCTTTCGTTCTCTTTAGTAAGCGTATTATCTAGTAGAACTGACGTACTAAATTGCACAAAGGAGATACAAAGTATCTGATCTTAGTACGTCTTATGTTGATTCACGGCGAGAGAAGCTCGTCTAGAGCAAGAGTCTGATATCGATAAGGACGCAACTCGCTGGTGAGTAGCCCAGTTACGCACCGGTAGCTGACCCAGTTTTCTCTGACCGCGACGCTAACCGTCGACAGAGTCCGCTGAGTACCAAGGGTACGTACCTACGTGTGTTTTGTACAAAGCGCGCAGTTTAAAGTAAGAGAGAGAGAGAGAGAGAGAGAGAGAGAGAGAGAAAGAGAAAGCGCCAGCCAGCCAGCCACCATCTAGCCAGCCAACCAGCTCGAACGTGGTATCGAGAACGCAATGTAGAACGATGACGCGCACCACCACTGTACATACAGCTCGAGCATACGGCCAACAGGTTGTGCGCGCGTTCGCTTCCCTAGCTCCTCTCATATAAATAGACACAGCCGGGATCATCCCTGGACCGACCACGGGTCGTTCCGACTCTTCCGCTCGGCGCCGCGGCCGCTGCCGCCGCCATTTCTCTCACTCGTCTTCCTTCGTGCGCGAACTGCCTCTCTACGTTCGATCTTTCTCGATTTCTACTGTTTTTTTCGTTTTCAATATAGTAGGCGAAACTTGTCAGCAATCGTTTCCGCTTCGTTTTTTTTACCGTCGTCGTGTGACTCACTGCGTGTCACGAGCGAAGCTCTCTGTCCCATTTCGATAGCAGCGACGAGTTGCTTGTTTATTTTGTTCTGTTTTCAATTCTTCTCCAGAAAACACCGAAATCTACTAGAATTTTTCTGGAGCGATAAAGTTCAGATAACACATTTCTGGATATTTTGTCATTCTTAAAATGTTTTACCCTGCACGAGTTAATTATAATAAGCTCATGTTATAATATAAATTTGGAATAATATTTCCGTAAAAAATAAAAGACAATTGAATAGAAGAAATTTTATTAATACAAAGTGCGTAATACAAAAAAAAGACAAAAAAACAAAATCGATACAAAAGTAAAGTTTTCGTCGTTTCATTGATTGTTTTGAGAAAATAAGTCACTTAAATTGAGTTACATCCAAACTTCTGAGAGTTATATATATTTTTGCGAATGTTGTCAGAGTCAATCAATTTGTAATCCGCGCGTGTGCATTTGTGGTTATGATACGTTGAGCATCGCTACTGTTAGTTAACAGTACTACGAACTAGCACAAGCGCTACATATCGGCTTTTCGTCAATCTGAAATAGTACATAGGCAGATATTGTTCACGGATACTGACTGGGAAAATCCACCCAAGTAGAATACGCAACCTATTCGCGTCCTCGGAAAGTGTTCATCGGTTTTCTTCTTTATATCGTCGGAGAAAATGGCCGTTTCAGAAAGCATTGTTTATTCATCAACGTGCGTTGCTCTTCAAAAGTAGAACTCGCGCGAAAAAATAGAACTTGATTTATATGTACTCTTGATAGAGTTTCGATTTCCATATCAAATGCAGTTACACAAAAAAAGTTTTTCATTTTCTTTTTTATCACTTGTTCTATTTGCTGCAGCATAAAAAAGATGGGATTTTTCTTTGTGTTACAGTAAATGTTATATTTTTACTTTATATATATGTATTTTTATTTGAAAAATCTTTCTTTTGTTATTTTGTTATAATGTAACAAAAAAACTCTAAAGCTTGAAATAAATCTATAACACAAAACTGAAAATGAGAGATTATTTGCGTCACAGATTCTTCGAATTTGAGGCAACTAATCTTGAGTATGAAAGTTGACATCGTAGATTTCCTCTTTCCTAAAGGCGATTAAGCGTTTGCGCGTAAATAACAAATGAGAGAAAGCCGGTGATTGCCTATCGTCAACGGAAATTGAATTGAAACAGTGGAATAAATAAAAAAAAATCTATACTTGCCAGTATACATACCCACGCTGTAATAAATTATACGACGCGCGCTAGTATATGTGGGCGAGGCTTCTCTTATCTCAAACTTGTTTTGAACTTGCTTAAAAAAGTAAACTTTTATATTAATTAGGTTTTATCCCTATTTAGAGTTTGAAGAAATACACTTATGTAAACAGTTAAATTAACTTCGGTTTCACAATTTATTAGTATGCTATTACAATAAAAGTTGGCTCACATTTTGAAATAAGAATCAGATCGATATGGTTTTGAATCAAACAATAGATTGTTGATCGATTTAAAACTTTCAAATTGGCATTCGAAACTTGTTGTTGGCATAGCAGTATGAAATTTTCTTCACTCGCAAATTTCTCATATACACACACACACTTTCCCTGACTAGACGCGATTTTCTTTTTCTTTTTTGTATGAAAGCGGCTGCGACGCAATTACTGTGTGTTTTTCAATGAGGAAACGCGAGCCATTTAAGCGCCGCGAAAAGAAAAGCAACAAGTAACGAGCACGCTATTTTATACAATCCGCCATCTCCCAAACCGTTCCGCGTGCATCACGTTTAATTTTCACATGGACGAGGAAATATTTCAACGGCCGCTCAATGTTGTTAGAGCTGGTTCAAATAATTGTAAAATGTATATATGATGAAAATTGTTGCATAAGAGAAAATACGATTAAAATGTAAAATATATAAGAAAGCAGCGAAAAATGTAAGAAGATACTTTAAGTAAAATCGAATTGTACTTTTTTGCTTTCCGATTGATTGGATACGATGTTGATTACGTTGTAAAATTTATCATGAATCATATTACGTGGAAGCAAAGATAAAAATTGAATTGATTTATAAGATTGAAAATTGAATCGTACATCAAGAAGAGTTGGCATGCGCCTTTCCGATTTGCATACACCGATTGCACTATCCTATTTAGATTTGCAAGTAGATACATACTGTTGCTTGACGCTTAGGTATTTGATCTATAAATTATCTTCTCGAGAATTACTACAACTTAAGAGTTATGACGCGCGTTTCTCATTTATCGATAGACGTCATATGGTCGCCTGTATGTGTGTCTTTTCTTTTTTAATCGACTGTTTAAAACTCCGTGTGAATTAAATATAAGCAGCTGGAATTGAATCCGGGCAAAAAATATGCAGGTAGCCGTGAAAAATGCTTTGTCTGATTTATGCGGGTGATGTAAACGCAAGCTATATGTTTAAATAAATAATGCACCGCACTGAACGCTTCCATTGTTGCGTCAAACAACTAGATGAATTAATTATAATCAATTTATGCTGATAAATCACACACAATTACATTTTATTACATTGTCTTATGTATTTAATTATTTAAAAGATACGCAACACGTTAAATCACATTATAATGCGCTAATTCATTGTACAAGATTTTCAAAGAGATTCTCTTTTCTTCCATATGAAAAAAGGATTTTTTCTTGTTGGAATCTCTTTGATCATTCTCAAAATATGAGAAAATATGTCAATATATCTCAATTGTCACATATACGACATTGTGCGTATTTATAACAATTTTCTCAGCTGATTGGTAAAACTTTATAATTTTTGGGAAACGCGAAAGTGCGACGTACATGCATCTCGTTGTGGCAAATCGCGCTAAACTTTGAGTCCCGAGTGTATTTTCCCGTCACGTACTTTAGCTCGATGAAACTTTCTCTCTTTTCCCGTATACCGCGCGATGAAACGGCACATCTTTTCGAATCGTCAGCGAACCGTGAAACATCCTCTTTTCCGTTCCTGCAAGAGCTATAAACCTTTGACGCGATATTGAGTGACATGTTAAAATTAAATTAGATGTGCAGATATGTATATGATTAAATATTTCTCCGTTTAGAAGAAAATATCACGAACATTTCGTCTGTTATGGAACGACTATAACAGTTAAATAGCGTTAAATAGCGTTGTAAATCAAGTAACGTTTCAATCCGTTGAACGGTCGAACGATAGTTAATTCTTTGATGTTTAAACAACATACGATCGTTTGTTTCCACTTTTCAACGTTGGTCTAGGATTTTATTATTATTATTTTACTTGACGACACTCAATTATCGTTTGCTTGAAAGAAAAGATATAAAACAAAGACAAATATATACATATGTAAACATCTTATATATACATTTTCAATGTGTGTGCTTCAATATTCTGATAATAATATTTTTAGATTAATTTGAAAATACAATGAAATCTTAATTTGTACAAAAGACGTAATAAATGCGTCGCGCTCTTTTATTCAACGAGCGAGAGACAGCAGCATTCTTAGCATTTCTGAACACGTGGCACATTGTTCCTTATTTAACCTAGAAGACGATTTTATAATATGTATATATATATATAAAATTTTGTTTGAAAAAGTGCTTTGGAATTAATAAATTCAAACTTACACGGTAATAATTGAAATAATATCAAGAGAATTTTATTTAAAATTCGTTATGCTACTTTACAGCGAGTAAGAATAACAAAACAGAATAATAGAAATCACAAATCGTGCTAGATCTGCCAAGTACTTCCGCTATAATTAAAATATTTGACATCGAAATTACGAGAAATGTCGAGCTCGCTAATTTACGGCAGCAATTAGTCCGATGTAATAACGTGTAATATGCTTGTCGAAGCGAATTAGAAGAGAACGATATCATAGAATCATTATCTCATGGATGCGATAACGTTCCGAATGAAAAAACCTATAATTATTTATTATCTATTCTTCCTCCATATCTTTCCTAGTGCGCGTATTTAATTCCACGCTATTGTTACACCGCTGATAAAAAGAGAGTATACTGCGCAAAGCTTTTAGATAAAGAATCGCGAGCGATATTTCTAGTTAAAAGTACGTTCTGTAATGAGAATGCTCTCACTTCCCCGGGTTGTGCGCGTTTTTTTTTTGCGAGTTTTATTAAAGTGACGACGTTTGACCGCGATGATGATATTAAAGTAAGGAACTCCGCAGAATGAAGAAGGAGAGAGAGATATATAAGTCGGCTTTTACGCGGGCGCACGGTTGGGTTTCTCGCGAACTCCAATTACGATAGTAATCCTTAATATACGTTCATCTGCCGTATATAGAGTTTCTCTCGTTTCATTACGTTTCGGCCCCGCGTGTTCTTTCCTACTGTCTTTACCGCGTAAAACTCTTTATATGTATATAGAATTTTTACATGTAAATTCAAGAGATGATCTATGTGTGTAATTCCCAATATTAACATTAATCCTAGAAAAATTCCAGTAGAGCAAATTCACTGTTGTTTTGCGTGATCCCGAGATGTTTGTAGAATATCAAAGATATAAAACACGTTGATATCTCAATCAGTTTTTTTCATTTTCGACACTGTATGCTTTCTTGGCACACGCTGCTTTTTTGTGGAATAGAGAGAGAGCGAGCTTTAGATGATCTCAGTGAAAGAAAAATGATTTGATTTGGGAAATCGAGCTCACTCGACTTGCTTACACACTCCTTGAAGTTTCGACATAACGATAATTAATATCGATAATTCGCGAAGCATATATCTCGAGCTTTAGCGATTACAAACAATTGCTTTGAATCTCTTTGATTTTCTTTTTTGGCGATGGAGAAAATATGCAATGCACCTGATAAGAGAGCAAAAGAATAGTGAAAAAGAATAAAATAAAAACACGTAAGAAAAAGCTATTAATTACGTTCGGTTTCAGTCGCAAAGCTTGTGTCATAACGCGTTGTTGAACGAGCTTATCATCGGCTTCGTTAGTTTCAATGATGGCTGAAATAGCGTGCTAGTGTACGAAACAAGTTTCAAAGTATCGTTACTTTGGGTTTTGTAAAGCTTGAACTTACGTCAAAGCGACTAAACGAAAGGCTTTAACGTCAGGTTCCCCTAATTAGCCGGGACGAAAAGTATCCATATCAATTCAGTGCGTTCAGCGCTCTCCTAGCTGCAATGTTTCAATTAGTATATATGTTTGTTTATGACCACACGTGGCTAATATATAATATATGTATGTAACAAGACGTGCTGCGCGCTACATTGATGACAAACGCGAATCTAAGTTCTTTAAAATATTATTCCATTTAATGAAATTGCAAACACTGTGGTGCAACCATTTTGTAGATCTTTACATGTAACATAGTTTCAAATAACTTAGACAATTTTTTTGTTGAATATCATATGTTGATGATTCTGCAATACACAACATTTATGTGTATTTAAAACTGTTATATATTGATCTACTACACTAACCTATTTTTATGTCTTGTTTTGCGTGTTATAATATAATTTTGTAACATCAAAGTGCACTATTGCATCTGTCAAAGAGTTGTTTATACATTGCGAAGTTTATGACAAGATTGTTCGTATAACGCCAAGATTTATTCGTACTTAATTAAAATATACAAAATTAATTTTCCATAAATCAAAGAATATTAATATATGTTTTATAATAAAAAAGCACAACACAAAAATGCGCGAAGAAAATGCTACCCACGCGTTTTAAATAATCCCGGTAAATTATTCATATAAAATAGTTGGAGACTATAAACATCGGATTAAGAGTTTACGTTTCCAGTAGATAATTGTGCAGTGTGCAGCATTATATAATAAACCAAAAGACCAGTTTAATTATACTTACAAAACAAGTAAGTTTACATAAAGTATTTTAAAATTGAGTTGGTATTTTGTTTGTCAGAGACAAACACGCTTACAAGGCAAACATTTGTGAAATATAAACACATACAATATTTATAATAGTCTAGATAAACATCAAATTATAAATCTTAGAACTTCCTAAAGTAATTGAGATTATATGTGAATAAAACTTTAATAACTAAACTAATTTTAAATATGCAAATATTGTTCCTTGAAATTCAAGATTATCAAAATCGTAGATCTTATATTTGTAAAAGCAGACATCTTTTTGTAAAGAAAAATTTTAGTTACTTGTATGTTGAGAGAAAGAGAGAGAACGAAAAAAGAGGAGAAAAAAGAAAGTGATATAATAACATTTAAAATAATACTTTTCTTCAGGCTTCATTTCTCTTATACTTGATAATTAGGTGAATATCGATAAAAAGATATACTAATGGCACATTTTCGGTAGGCATATAGTCAGGGAACAAGCAATCGATAGAGCAAACTGTTGATTCTGGCCCGGATGTTAGTTATGATTCCGGATTTTATGGCGAAAAACGAGACGAGTTGAACACAAAAGAATCTGTTAATGTCGAACAATATTGATTGATTTACTCGGAAAGATAGAATGTTAAATAAAAAAACAGAAATACGACTACTTTATTAATTAAGTAACGATATGTTGCATTACTTTTCATTTTTACGTTATTAGCACACACATTTTTTAATTATTTACATCGTGGTTTTTATTCTCGACTAGTAGTTCTACATATATTTGTTCTTTTTTTTTTACACACAATTTTATTTATGTTTATATTTATTTACTTTTCTTAACATTATCGCGAGTGATCACGAACTCGGAATTACGGAGCGAAAATTCACAACTTAATTTTCACAGGGATTTTCGTGAAATTAGGTTTGTCTTCTTCTTCACTGCATTATAGAATGGATTCCACACCCCTTGAATAGCAACACCCTAAAGTCTCGACGTGCTTACGTCGTGCCCGCGAGGCTTTGTTGCTCTTTTCTGCCTTAGTTCTCAATTCAACCCTCGGTTTTCTCATGCTTTGCTTTGTCGACGCCCGTTCTTTCGGGTTCTTTTATATCTTCGAGCTTTTTGCGACTTAAAACTCTCGTGCGAATTTCTCGTGAGAAATGTATATTGATGCAGAGATGTAATATTGGGGGCAGAAAGAAAGAAATAGGGGAGGATGAAGCACAAATGAGAGAGACAGCGACTCTCATCCAAAATCGATAGAGCTTAAGACCTTGGACAACGAGGGTTAGCGGCAGAGAGAGAGTGCTCTGATACCGTTATTGCGGCTAAAGCTGTTCTCTTTCAACTAACAAACTAGGTTGCCGAGGATGTGTGGAATTGTAATCTGCATTTGTATCAAGGAAAATATTTCGTTGTGTTAAAAAAGTGTGTGTGTATATTGTATATTTTTGAAAAATCTAGCGATACCTTATCTCGATTTTTGTTGATCGCTAAGAGAATATCGCTGAAGATTCGATTTCCGAGTTGTGTTTTGCTACGTAAATCACAAACCGAAATTGATAAAATATATATTCGGCAAACGCGCGCGGAGCAATAGATTGGCTGTATGCGCATGTCGGATTCGTTTTGAAATTGACGATTTCGATCTGTCGCGTCTATTTCAGTATATCGAGGAATGATCTCTCTTCTGATTGTATGTATGTACGTACGGTGGCGAGGGATGCAACGGAAGAGCGAAAGACGCGAGCGAGAGAATCTGATCGATCGCATCTATCGATCGCGGTCATACGAGCACGGCGGATGCAAAGCACGTGTCAAGGTAAAGCTGCGTCGCGGGAAATTCTCGTTGGAAATGTATTCCGATGGTCCGTAACGTCTTTCCCTCGATGTGATTTCTTGCGATTGCCGTTTTTCCATGAACGAAAACTCTCTCTCTCTCGTGCTCATTTTAAGATAAGCTACAAGACAGTCTTCAAACTAAGTGTAGCTCCAATCAATTGATATAAACATAGTGGAAATTTATCAATGATTTGATGATGCATCATCGCGAGGACATTAAAATAGCTTTTGCGTCAATACGTTGCGTTCATGTTGATGTTTAAAGCGCAAGTAAATTCATCAAAGTAAATATTGTCAAAATCATTCTTGCATAATCATAAAATTGATGAGGTTGTTGTAATATTAAATGTGTAGGCTAATTAAATTATGGTCTGCGCGGTAAAGCAAAATACTGGCAAATTAATTAAATTTTGAAAGTTTCATGTTTCAGTTATTCACGAAGCTTGCGATCAAATTAGCGAACAGTGAATTGTTTGGCATATTCTATGCTTTCTCTATTTCAATTATAATATGCTAATTTTTCATCTTATATTATAATTGCTGAGTCTTATTTTGTTTTGAATTAATTAATTAATATTCATAATATTGTTAATAGGCGTTGTTGATGAATAAATACATTTTATGAAACCGAAGACCAATCTTTTTTTATAGAATTTTATGATTTTTCGCGCGTGATGTTTTAAAGATTTTTTCAGCAATGACTCTACAAATACTCTCTTTTTCAATCGCATAAAAATTTGTTTACTAATTTGTTAAATGAATTGAATATTTTCCGATAAAGTCTGTATATTATCAATTAGAATTACAAATCTATTGTAGCGAAAAAAACTGCAAGAATATTATCTAGAAAGAATCTTAGCAGACTTCTTTTTCTCTTTTTTCTTCGGAAAAACATTTTTCACTTCAGATGTTGCGCGTTGTCAGACATCATATCGCAGCTAAAAAATAACGATGTCTGCGTAACCATCGAAGCGCTCATGCGCAAATCTACTTAATTGCAATTAGAAAGCTGGCGTTGGCGTTTTGCGGATTTTTGTTAATTCCGATACTCTTGCCGGCCAATACGCACATATATCTATAAAATATCATTTGCAGTGGATACTATGCGTCATTTTCGCTTGCTTGTGTATCTCGTTGTGCTGTGAATATCAACAGTTAGATATTGTTATTATGTTATCACAAGTGAATAGCACAAGTGAAAGGCGGAACTGCTGTTGTTTACTTGTCAAATTTTTTTTCTCTGGTGTTGACGCATCGACAATGGCAAACAGATCAATAAGAGACACGGTTGTCTCAAAGACTTATTTAACGATATGAAATAGTTTGTTCTTATATTGATGTTAACAAGTTCGCGCAATATTGCAAGCGGTTGTTTTAAAAATTTCTTCAAAGATGCTGAAGAGTATATAATTTACAAAAAAACTTAACTCGAGTTCTGGTAAAAGTTACTTTGAACTCTTAGAGAGAAATATGTTGGATTTTTATGAGCTATTATGTGTGTATCTTGAAAACTAATGATGCAAAAGATCATTTTATACTTACACTTGATTTTTAGTGCATTTTATATATCTTTCCGTTTCATTCAGCTGCTTTTTCTTCGTTGAGAGCGGTATAAATAAAAATTTTAATGATTGTTCATTTATAGTTTCTTTTCCTGCTTCTGACGTTATATTACAAGTAGCTGTTCCGCTAACAAGGACCTTCATCGTTGAAATTAATCGACTGCAATCGTGCGTAATATATAAAGAGTGCATTTGGCCGCGTTAATTCTCGAATTAAATCGCCTTCTTGTCAATGGATAATTGTGCAATTATTTCGACAATGTTTTTCGGTTAATTGAAGAATTTCAGCAAACTGGCCGGTCGAATATTCTGAATTCCGAACAAAGTAACGTCCGAGTTTCAAGGAGCTTGACGTGCTTTGGTATTCAATTAAAGCTCCTTTGTAACCCTCTTGTCAATATTAATACATACGTAAATTATTTTAATTTAGAAATTATTTTTGTACCGTTATGTACTTGTACATTGATTTGTCTCTTAACAAATACATAGTTTACTAGATAAAATTGATTAATTAATTAAATTAAAATTTTAAAATTGATAAATAAATTTAAAATAATAAATTTTATTATTTTAATAATAGATTTATTTATTAAGAAATTTTAAAATTAATTAATTAATTAAATTAAAATTTTTGAATGTTTGGAGAGATACTGCGACAAACACAAACATGCAATTACGTTTAATTCAATTATTCAATTATAACTTTCACAGCAAATATAAATACATGAAAGTTAGAAGGTATAAGCGACAACTTTGGTCAAATATGTTCCAAATCATACAAGCAAGCGCGCGCTTGCAAAACTACCACTAGTTGTATCACCAGTGTAGGTATGTAATATATGTATTTATATGTGTAATACATATCTACGTAATATGTATCTACATTTTGATTTATAGTTATGATTCGTTATATCCTTTGGCAACGAGCGTGCAAGCATCATTTTATCATTATTCTTTGTGTCGGATCATATATATTTTCTTCTACTGTGAAACAGGCGACTGTATGAGTTTTGCAATAATAATTGCAAACAAAAAGGAGTAACAACGCTGTTGAACTAGAGAACACAGCTTGAAAGATACGTCTTCCTTTGCCTTTGCTGCCGTAATCTGACCGTAATCAGAAAGGTATAAACTTATGTTCTCAGATGACGACCTATTCGCTAACACAAACATTTGTCGTGTCCGTAGCTTTTGCTCGAAATATATCTAATAAGTCCTAGGCATTATATAAATATTACTTGACCTATAACACCGGAAAAAATTCCTTTTTGTCTTTATGTTTATTTATTTACTTATTTATATGAGAGGGCGGTACATATATACGCACATGAGTGCGCATCGATTCACCATCGTCTTTTCTTTTTGTCCTTTGAGAACACAGTACTGTTTTTCAGACGTAAAATATTTATAATATTTTTTTTTCTTCCATTGATTTTCTTTCTACCAGGATATCCATTCCGGTAAAAACAGCTCTCTGACAACATATTATCAAGAAACGTTCTTTTGCGTTATTTTATTTAATTTTGTAGCTCTCTCTTTTTCTTTCTTTCTCTCTCTCTCTCTCTCTCTCTCTCTCTCTCTCTCTCTATACATATATATATTTATACACAAATGTGTGTGTGTGTGTATGAAAAAAAAGGTCTTCAATAATTTGATTCGGCAGAAGGAAAAAGCGATTCCACTTTTAAAAAGAAAAATGTTGCCTTGTTTGTTGCTACGTATCGTGTATATACACACATGTATATACATCTTTATAATTGCGTACTCGTGAATTCGAGGAGGCAATTTAATTGAATTGTTTGAACTTTTGCTTTGATTTAAACTTCGAAATAAAGAAATGTGTTTTCTTTGCGGCAATTTCACCGTAACGCGCGTCATCCGTCTGAGTTAATTGTCTGCACCGATAATATCCGGTCGACGTTCCTGATCGCCGCTGGTTCCCTAACGCGATTAAATGCAAATCACACTAAAGACGATTTTATGGGCACCACGTTAACGGACATAGGCGTATAAAAGCCCTGGTGTCGAATACGATATCAACATGATCGATATATTCGAGCAAACTCCCGCTCTAAAGCGCGCGCAGAGTATGAAAAGTGATATGATCTCTCTCACGATCTTGTGTAGCAGGCAGAGGCAGGTAACTCGAGGTATTTTTGATGCAAATTGAATAATCTGATTAATTGAAGCACATTAATTTTAAATAATGTATAAAATATACGTGACAAAATTCACTTAAACTATTTTTATACCAATATGTTCTTTAAATAAACAGACTTGTAGAAATAATCGCTAGCAAAAAAAATGTTTCACATTCATATATTTTTATTTTTATTTTCATATATTTTTATTAAAAAGAACGAAGCAACCTGTTAGATTGAGCAGTTTTTATTCTCGTGTAAAGTAAAAGAAAAGTATATGTAGAGTAAAATCATTGAAGAGCGGAATGTCTACTTTTATATTTTCCATTAAATATTGTCGCATGCATGAATGTTTCTTTATAAAAGGATGAACTATATTTCATAGTTGCAATTATTTAACACGTTACTTATTGCGTTTAATATACATATATCTAGCGACTCGTCAGATATATTTATTATCATTGCGGCGTGTTACGTTATTAAGCATTCGAATATGTTTCCATTGACCTAGTAAATTGATTATTTAGGAGCAACGTACAAAAAAACAGTTTACATATATTTTATAATTATTCGAATAATCAATAATATCTACTATACGCATTATAACGTAGTACACTATATTGTGTCGTTTGTTGATACAATATTCAAATATTTTCTTAATATTTGTAGTATATAATAAACTTGGCCTTTCTTTACTTTCATTTTTCTTGATCACACAATGTAATTATTATAAACTAAGATATTAACACATTGTTACGCAAATAGGTTTGATTTGTGTATATTATAATTTAGTAGAAGGACAATATGATGCGTGTTAGAATGTGATGAGTTATCTCTAAATTATCTATTTCTTCCGCGCAAATATTATCATATATTTGTATCTACGACGGTGTCGTACATATTCTGGATATATTCGTATCTTCGATACTTGTAAATATTCTGCTTTGTTTACATAATAAATTCTTTCTCATATATTCTTATTGCGATGAGATTCTATACACTGCTATTTATCGCAACTACAGTTTCTGCCAACTTCTTTGTTCATAGTTTTTTAGTCAAATATAATTTATATATAAACTCACACACACAGAAAAAAAAGAAACACACGTATCAGTTGTAAATCGAATTTTATACATGATCGTTCATTCGTAATACGATTCGTAATACGAAATTGTAATGCGCATTCGTTTTTTTCCTTTTTTCCGCTTTCTTATGCATATTTCACGCGAGTCTCAAATGCGCCGCACTCTATAAGAATCGTACTACTGCACATCCGGGATTCTCTATATTTATATTTTGCCTTTGTGTGCATACATGTATAAAAGCATGCTTACGAAAGCGCGTACGAAGCCGCGTATGAATAGCTTATAAGAAATTCCGTTCTGCGATGTATAACATGTTTGTCGATCTGATAGCGAAGACGGTATATACATATATATGTCGAGACGACATGTGCGTAAGAATTCGTGCGCTCGCGCGAGCGAAAACGAAAGAAAATCACTAGCGTGTGTGGAAATTCACAGAATTTCAATGAACGGTATCTATTCAAATGCGCTTGGGATGAGTTGTCGTACATACATGTAGATAGAGAAAAATATAAATATAAAAATATAAAAATGATGCTTTTTACATTTATGATCATACAAATCACACATATTATTTCATAAAAAGTTATAAAAATATTCTTAAAGAAACTGATATATTTATATTGTTATATATTTCTTTTATGTGTTAGAAAAAGAAAGAGAGAAAAAGGGGAGGGGGAAAGAAGTAAAATAGTGCTATTTACACAAGATATTTATACAATATATATATTGTATATATAATTATTGATTAATACATTATCTTTCGGATAATTCGTATTATTTATGTGTATGCTTATATCACGTGATTTCGAACGATTGCAGTTTCTGACTGTGTGCTGGCATTGTCAGCTCAAATTAAATATCGCTTATGCTGACTTTGAGTTTTATAACTTACAAGTGTTTGAGACAGTCATAATCGACTTTCACCGTGCTATATATAACACACTGAAACATATCTTGTTTCTATTTAAATATTGCACAAGAGCAATAACTTCTATTTTGAAAATTATTTAATTTGAAATATTTTTAAAACTTGTATTAAATGATAAAACTTAAGGACGAGAAAACGCGTGGGATATATAATAAAACTTACAAAGACCAGCCGACACGTGAAAAGCAAGGTTTACGAAAAATAAGAGTTATATTTTATCGATTATCTTCCGATATTTGCGTCTTACGTGGATGTTTACATCTAACAAGTTTCTATCGATTTCTATTTTACGAACGATACGTGTGTAAACACCTCAAAGTGGATAGCGAGCCGATTTAATTAACCTATCGTACAAAAAGGTGTTTCAGTCAGAGTATATGGGCATACCTGATAGAAACTCTTAACGAGAAACTATCAAGCCACTGCAAAATTTATTAATATATAATGAAAAGAGAGAGAGAAAGGAAAAAAGACAGAGCATACAAGTGAATATCGGATATTGGGAAACCGCCCAACTCCACATGTTCTGTAATTGAAATATTTGCCGATATTTAATATGAGTAAGAACGGATGTATATAACGACAAGTTTAAAAGTTTTGTGATCATCGGTCGGACCATTATTTCTCAGTTTATTATTTCTCACTCCACTGCCATGATTTAGCCATCGTTCATATTCGTCATGCTGTTGTCCTTTTCACCGTGGAGTGCTGCTGGTACGGCCATATATTCTAAATTAGAACCAGTTTATTACGTCGTGCTGCCGTTTCTTCGGTAATAATTGAGGACGAATTTCTCTTGATAGCGTAATATTTTTAATTAAGCAGCGCGAATATCGAAATATACATGTATGTTATGTGCAACGAAATTTAATTAATGGCGCCTTCGCATAAAATGGCATAATTTTTCACGACTCTCACGATTCATAAATAATAATACACTTCAAATAATACTTTAAATAGAGATTCGCGTGCGTTCTTCTATTATTACATCTGTTCTTGATGATAGACTGACAGATCAAATATATATAGTACGTCACTTCACGTAATTTTCTTTTAATATATAATAATAATAAGATCTTGTTACCATGCAAATTAAATCCTATTAATTTACGAATGCCTATGAATGAATAATGTCTTAAAATTTGTTGTTACATACAAGTAACTGAATCGATTTTAACTGTTATGTATAACTAACATCGATGTGTGATTATTAGATTTTTGTAAAAAAATTAGTGTTTTTCACTACGACCCGGAGTAGAATCTGTTGACAATAACTGAATAGGTATTAATGACAAGAAATTATTGCAGAGAGATCGATAAACGCGCGCGCGAACAGTAAACCGCGTCTATGAACGCAAAGCTCCAGGGAAATCGCATCGTCGCATCATTGATTTCGGTCTGATTTGCTTGCACTGGCTCAACACCGACATGGTTCAGGAGATCGATATTTAAGGCGGCGCATATTCCAGGATATTTAGACTGATATCTGTCAACGCGGTCGTTATGATCAAATACTAACAATGACACAGAAAGATGACGTTCGGTGATATGATGACGCTATTTTCTCACTATTTATAACTCTCATGAAGAGTTATATACATAACGATTTATTAAAACAAAAATTTGCTGTTTATTTTGTTATTCGGTAAAAAAACGTAGTTGCGTGGGCGTATATTTTTATTTAAAATTTTTTAATGTAAATTTTAAACGTTCGAAAAAGTATTTTTAACGTGTCCTACTTTCAAGTTTTTTTTATCTAGTAAAGAGGAAGGTGAGTTTTTGTTAAAAATACTACAATAATTCCGAACTTGGAACTTTGCCGCAAATTTTTGGAACGCTTAACGAGCTCTTGCGTATTGCCTAATTTTTTAATCACAATATTATTCCCACGTCCACTATGAATGAATAACTTACATGATTGCTGCAACACGTAGAGAAAATTAACGTTTTTCTCTCAAATATCGTTGAGATGTAATTTTTCGGGAAAAACATGTAAACAATTTTAAATGAAGAATTTTTTCTCAAACATAATAGACGTCATTAGATCTTGTTACATTTGAATTGTATGAGTATAAAAAAATATTCATTTAAATATAATGAGGTGATATTAAATATTCTGTTCTGTATTATATACAGAAATATTGTGTGTACGTATCTATTGACAAATTTACGTCGCTTATATATTCGTGCGACATCTTTTATCAATATTTTTGATGCAACAGTTTTATATATATCAATATCAATATAGAAATACGCAAAAGAGATCTTGATGTAAAGAGCATTATTTGTTGGCATATGTGTGAAAGAATAGAGTTTTGTTTATTCAGAGATAAGAGAGAGATATGTACGTATATTTTATATCTTATACAAAATATTTATTGGCCTAAGTGTCGCCATCGATACGCGATCATGTATTTATAAAAAGATCAGCCATTTGGATCACGCACAATTTAATAGTTTTCACTCGAGAGACACATATAATCGCTTGCTTGTAGTTACCATCGAGCTTCGCTTCGAAAGACTCACGTGACTTCGAAACAAACTTTCTAATGGCAATTTACTGATACAACAGTAAGTTTATAGAGAACGAACTTTAGTCGTTTAACATTCGCGAGATAAACTTTTACACGTAAGAAGAAACGCGATCTGCTCTCTCCTTCCTCCTGTTAATTGGTTTGTAGAAATATCTTTAAATTTTCCGCTATTCTATATTCCAAGAGTTGCTACTATTTCCAGCAGCGGATTTGTCGCAAAGCGACACACCAGTACACTGTATCGCGTATATAGTATGACGCAAAATTTATCCTCTCGTGTCGAGTTATGCGTTTTATGTTACAACAGGGCAGATGCTCGAAATAATATCTTTTTCATTCGATAAATGTTATATATTTGAGCGACAAATGAAAAGAGAAATATAAAGAAAAGAAAACAGAGCTTCTTGTTATAAGACTTGAGAAAAAGAAAAAGAAAAAACACTCGGGTATCCGGTATTAAATAATACCGAAAAAAATACGTTGATCTATTTAAGTATATTATATATTTTTTCATATACGGTAGGAATAATCTATTATTGTCAAAGGTAACCTTTTGCGGATAGACATCAGATCTTCCAGATCTATTCAAAAATTTCAAACCAAGGTCTCTAAAAATTAGTTTTTTTTAAACGCTTATTCTTCGAAACTAGTGATTTTTTCAATTTTGTTTTTTTTTATTGACGCGGAATTGTTCAAACTTTCGATTCAAGAAAAAAAATTAAAAAATATTGATTTTTTTGCGAAGATGTTTGATTTTTTGAAAGTCGCATGGATCTCACAGACTCAGTCTGTCCAAGACTAGTAGATCATTTTTGGAGTCTGTCTGCGAAGAATTAATTTTACAGACGCGAAACCACTGCGTGTCATTCAATCTAAACTAAGATAAGGTAAACTAAGAGTGAAAGCTTGATAGAGAGTTTAATAGAGAGTGTTAACCAAATTGGAAGTACATACACCGGACTGGTAAAACGCAGTTAGTGAGAATGATCTCGCGGAAGTCCATCCGTCTATTCGTCAATTTCCACGTGTCGGAAGTCAATTAGGATACGAATGGAAGGTAGCTCGCGCGGATAAGGTGACAAGAAAAGAAGGAGCAAAGAAAGCCTCATTTTACGCTCAACGTGAACGATTCTTAGGAGAAAACACAGACGCTAAATATACGCGTTTGCCATAACGTCGCAAACACGAAGAGTATTTACACAATACCCAGGGATGCGAAGCGGTGATTACAGTCGCGGAGGAAAGTATTTGCGTACCCTCCCAGGGTATGAAAACGTGTAACATGAAGCGTAGAGAAGTTCCATCTCCATAATCGTTTCGTAACCGACCAATGAAAAGGAGAAAATGTGTGTGTGTGCGCGCGCTATTCGTGTTGTCATTAAAACTTATTTTATCTCGGTACAAGAAAATGAATATTTATCACATAGAAAAAAAGAAGAGCGGAGTTATCCACGCATATTAGTGCGTCCCCCGTAACTCATATTTAATATCCACGTTTCATGTAAATTGCTTCCGTGAACCACAGTCCACACAGAATTTGAAGAAAAAGAAAGATAAAAACAGATAACAATCAAGCTTGGAGATATTCACGCTCAAAGCGAGTAATATACGGGATTTTAAAAATATCATTTTATATTTTTTTCAACATGTTAAAACAATATATATCGTTAAAACTCCCGGATGCACACGCATAATAATTGCATTTATTATTATGCACGTTAAGTTAAAATAAAAAAATATAAAAAAACATTTTAAAAACACAACAACAATGACAATATTAATGACAATATTATTGTTGGGAGCAAATTATACATTGTGTATATAATTAAAACAATGAAGTAAAAAAAACTGATCACATCTGATTGTTTTAAAAAATAAATTCATATAAAAAATTATAGTTGAAATTTCAAATCCGAGACGACAATGTATCGTTCATTTTGTAACATTGTTAAGCACACCGATTTTTATGTTAATTTCATCATATCTGACGAGAGATGTAGATGTAATTTGTCGATGAGGGCGAATGTAATTATCTTTCTCGTAAACATCTCACAGACCGCAAAATAGGGGCTTCGTTAGCTTTCTGTAACATATTCGACTTCGGTTGTGCACGCACGCGTATTGCAAACATGACACCAATATATTTGCACATGGCAAATACTTAGTTATGTCACGGAAATGAAATTGATGATAACGCGGAAGATACAAGAAGCGACAGTTTTACACGACTAAATTGTTGTTCTCACCGCAAAATATTAAAACAAACAGTAACAAATAACATTAATGTAACGATTTCTTCTTCGTATAGTATTTTATGTTCGCTCAATGTAACTATCTAATGTACATGAAGATTAAGTAAACTATGTACTATAATTCTCTGTTATAACATAACAGGAGCATACACGAATATCACAAAACGTTGACGCTGTATCATATCGACGCGTAATATATATCGCAACAACAACAGTCTAATAAAGTCGATGTATGTGAACAGTTTTATTGCGGGACATGTCGTTGCCTGCACGAAGTAAACCTATTAGAGAATGCCTTTATATCGGCGCACGCAATTTAGCTGGTTTTCCGCGCCCTGCCCAAGCAAGAGGAATATGGATAGAAAGAGAAAGCCGCACGCCGGTCGTTGCGGATCCGTTGCGTTTATCGAATACTGCTTATAGCGGGGAAGGGAAACTCAATAAACCCTTAATGGCAGTTCCGCAATAGGTAGTGTCGTAAATACTTAAACGCGACCGACCTGCCCGTCATGATGCGCTACCCTAGTAAATCGTTTTCCTCTCGGCCCCGTGTCCATAAACGATACCACTAATTAGGCGGTAATTGAATCGACGATGGACGCTGAGCGCGAGTGACGCTTACAAATGTGCTAAACTTGTCAACTCGTTGCTAGCTCTTTGAATGAAGATTGACTTGCTCTCGATTCTCGCTTTTTCGCGTTTGAACCTGTTAAATCGAGAATTGTCTAACAAAGTCGAAGTGAACAAGATTAACCTCAACTAACAAAAACCTACATAACGCGCGATCTTTTTATTGCGTTAAATATCCGCAGATAATTCGAATATATAAAAATAAATCAATTTAATTTTGTCTAGACACACACAGAAAAGACAAATTGTTTTCTAACGTGCGCGGTTTTCTTCGTATTTAAGCATTAGAAGCTATATAAGTAAAACATTCTTTCTTTCTTTCATTTATATATAAATCATCTCTCATATAAACGATATTCTTTGCTATGTACTCACAGAGAAAGGAACATGTATTCATTTTACAATTTTTGTATATTAATATGATATGAATTGTTTCATTGAATCAAAATTTGTATTAATAGTGACTGATCGTCAATATGTAATTGATTGCGGCTTCGTCAATAACAAAACGTGTTCACTTGTTGCTGGCTCTCGATCGGACTTCGTCAATTTTCTGTCCGCGAGTTGTATCATAAACGCGAAACGAGATTAATTACCACTTTAAAAGCTAACAAAGTATAAACGTGACAAAGAAGACCTGAGAATGTAGTCGAGAATAATCGTATACTTATAGCGTATAATTACGGAGCAAGATTCTGTGAATTTCTAGGATAACTTTAAAAACAAACAAAAGACAATTTTACTCGGCAATGCTTTTTTTCGATAAATTGCAATAAAAAAAGCTCTTGTTTTGCAAATTTGCTCTGTGTCTCTAACAAATTCAACAATTCGTCCCTTCTGTGGAAGACTTTTGTAGCTTTCACCATGTAAGCGTGTTCGCGCTATCGCGAAGCAATTCAAAGGACCTCGCGCGCGGGGCATGATCTGCGCAAGTAGTTCTCTCTTGAACTTGTACCCGTAAATATCTTTAGTTCCGCAGCGATTGAATTAACGGCGACGATGAGTATGAAATCTGCTCAATCATGATAACGCACTTAGCAGAATTAACACGTCCGAGAGACGAGAAAGTTCCCATGGTAGTTAATTCTGCGGTCATATAACTCTGTCTCGTTGTCTGTCGTCAGACAGTGCAAGAGAGAAACGCCATTTGGACGCCGGTCGTCACACGGAAATATTCTCGGTCTCGAGAACAGTGAGTGAACGATTCTCTAATCGTACGATTGTACAAGCAATTCCGCCAATTTGATGTCAAAGATTTCTACTATGTCGCTCGTCAAAATGCACAAAAGTATAAATTACATTGACAATTATTAATTTGATGTATCTGTTTAATAATATATTTCACACCAAACAAAATCTGAAAAGTTTAGCTCTCCCTATCTTGCACAAGAAAACGGCATATTATTATCTACACATATAATTAAACTTGTACTTCTTGTAAAGAATGTCTGAAAAAAGAATGTCTTTTTGTAAAGAACGTCTCTTTATATCAGAAAATAAGGATAGAAAGATAACAATAAATTTAGTGTGAGCTTGCATGCATAAGGCATAAACAAATAACTAATATATATATGTGTGTGTGTGTACACATATGATTTTAATAACAAATTAATTAAATTTTAAATAATTCTTATGAAAAGTTAGTGTTGATAATACATAAAATTGAGATTCACAACGAAACACTCTCTCTCTCTTTTAGAAAACCGGTGAAATCAGAACAGATCAAAAAGTTGTTCGCAAAAGCAAACAAAGATATAGACATTTTCGTCAACTGACAAATAGGAATATTGGAGGTGCGCCGTATGGTGATTCGATGTTTCAGCCGAGAGTACGCGTGCGTAAATTTGCGTAAACTCTGCAATTAACGTTTAATCGGTCCTAATCGCTATGCAATTTAATTTCACGCATAGATCCATGCAAACGCCGCATTCTGTTTTGTTGTACTGCTATTCCCGTTTCAATTGATTATTCTCAGTACAGTAAAACGACTCGTTTTATTATATATATCCGCTAAATTTACTTAGCGCGATTTCGCATTGCAAGAGACGTCTCTTTTACTACAAAAAAAAAAAAAAAAAAACTAGCGTAGAGGTCGTTAATTGATCGTTCTTTAAGCAGCTGCAATTTAATTGACGAATTTTTATAATATAACGGACTTTTATATTTTATATTTTATATTTTATATTAATTCATCACTCTTTATCTACAAATACTTATATTTTATGAATTTCTCGCCGCGACAAGAAGATTGCAAGCACTATTTTAATGAATATTGTGTAACACTTGTCATTTGCGAAGTAAAGTTTTTATCCGATAAAAAAACCTGTTTTTGTCTGTGTTTGGAACATTTTTCGAGGATGTTATACACGTGGAGAATTTTCTAAGCTGTATATGAAATATACCGTCGCACCCATTTATTTTTCGAAAATGTCACGTATTTCTCGGATATTTCTGGGATTTTATAAATCTGCACACGCAACAGCCTGACGTGTCGCATTTTTACGTTACGTGCAATATAGAGAATAGCGAGTTTTTAGCGCTAATGTACTTGTTAGCGGTTGCTCTAAAAAGATAATGCGAAAAAATAACACGATCATTCTTTATCATGAAGTTTACATTTTTCCGATTCTTGTAAAATTGTTTAATACGCACACACACGTTATTTCTAAATAAGAAACATGTTTATCTCATAAAATACGATCAATTATCGATCGCGTAAGTAGCAACCTATCTCGATTTTTAAATAAAAGCAGAATTTTTTTATAAAAGCAGATGTACTTCTATCTATCGCATTGACTACAACCCGATCATCGTTCTTTCATTATCTCGTGTCAGTTTCGCTGACAAGTTTAAAAGTCGCTTATTCTTTTTTCTTACTTATCTCAAAAAAAAAACAATAACAATAAATTCCTAGACTTCTCGTGAGATTGACGTATCTCATTTCGGCGTTCACAAGGCAATCAATGCAGAAGATGACTTCCTCTCAGTATTATTAGAAAACATTAAGGCAGCCGTGAGATTAACAAGAGACAGGATTTATCTTACATGACGAGCAAATAGCACAGCGACCAGCTTTTAAAGAGAGATCCCTGACTCTTGATGATATACTTCTAGCGTGCTTTATTGAATCATTAAGCTTCCGCTAGAACATCAAGAGAAAAGGTCGAGATGAAATAGATTTAGATTACTTTGGGCGTTTTGTCTCTTTCTCTTTTCTTTTTTCTCTCTCCCTCTCTTTCTCTCGTTTGGTGCAGAATTATTAAACGCACGTGGCAGATGAAATCTCTCGAACATCCTTGAACTTTCAGCCTTGTTCGTACTTTAAGTTTCGTATTTTCGTTTTCTTGTGAATATTTCGTTATCCCTTATCATTCTTTTGGCTGAGAGGAGCTACAAACTCGTCAAGTGCGCTGAGATATTGCGGCACAGAAGAGGCTACATATCCTTCATAAAAAAAAAAAAAAAAAAAAAAAAAAAAAAAAAAAAAAAACTACGCTTTGAGCGACGCACATGGCGCTTGTGCAAATACCAGGGAGAGCAATCGTTCCACGACGTTTACGACGAAAGCTGGTTTATCCTACATTTTATTCAGGGCTTTATATCCAGGCACGCATGTATTTTTCTACTACTGTGCCGTATATATACATGTGTACATACCGCCTATTCTGCATTTATGACTATTGAGTCATAAACACAGTGTGTATATTGTGTGTATTTGATATTATATAGATATATTGCATTTTCTTTGTTGCGTAGATTGATTCTCGTGTGTATGAGAATCAGTTTGATCCTTTAACGTCACATGCGAGATTATAAAATATTAACTGTTTTACTTAATGAAGATCAAATTAATACGTATTTTAATCCACTGTCTCTTAATTATAAATATGTACATAATGATAGTTGCTGACATTATCCTCTAAAATTTTTACTAATGCACAATACTTTCTTGTTTATTACGGCTATACACAGCAAAAACTAATTGAATGTAATCTAATAAATTGTAAGTGAGATATAGTTTACCCGTTTATTTACCATACATATTATGTTTCACATCTTATTTTTCTTGATTAACATAGAATTGTATTTACAATGTCATTACGTTAAAAAGTTGCGTTTAGTTATTTAGATTTTGTCAACCGTTATTTTGTTTTGCAATCCTTCCTAAAATATGCCGCAAGAATGAAGTAATCAAAGCGAAACGCTACCCTTATTATGTTTGTCAACCGAGGCTTAAAAGGATTTTCAAAGGGCGGAATTAGTGGGAAATCCAATCTTCATTTGCAAAGATGCATTGTCTCGAAACTTTTGTTAACGCTCAACGTTATGTTAAGAGGTCGAGTTTGTTTAGAAACAATGACTCTAGTGTGGCGTATGTCGCTTGCGCGCACGTTTCACAGAACGTTCGTATATCTGATATCATGTCAAAATTACGATACATAAAATCGTTACATAGTTACAAGTTTCGTGCTCATGTTCTTTTGACGATTCGCAATGCATTAGAGACTCGGGTAAATGACTCGCGTCATTCACGAGAAGAAAAGTACTTTTTGTTTCAATTATATATATACGTGGCAACATGCACACAATGATGTTGTTTCGCAGATATAAATCAACAATGTAAAGCGCACACAGCATATTTTAAACAGGAAACAAATTATATTACGTTTTGGTTCAATTTATACAACACACAGAGAAATATGTAATTATTTTGGCATTTAAAGGTCAATGTATTCTCCATGTGCTCGCAACACCATGAAATTTGATCAAAGCATCACGCAACCTTTACAACGATTATTACTTTTCTATAGATATTCCCTGTATACTTCGCCCACATAAGAACAACAGCAAAATAGAGAGTTACAATCGAAGAGAAAGATATGCTGATATATACGCAAAAGATCAGAAAGCATTTGTCGATATTTCACATTTTATCTTCTAAACATGTTATTGACGTACTGATGTAGAAGAAACAAAAAAATTATTTATACATAAAAAGATAGTATAAATATATAAATAGATAAATAGATAAAAAATTAAAATTTATTGTGTGTGTGTGTGTGTGT